>JANTOP010030759.1:0-11744 GCA_027564815.1 Symmerus nobilis | reverse complement strand
TAGACATGCCAAACAGCTCATGGTGTATGAAAATTTTCCAACTTGGCACTACGCATTTAGAAGGAATATATATATATATATGAAGCACACTACTTCAGATCTACGTTTGGCGACATCTTCTGTCCATAAAAACATGTATCCTTTCTCTGCAACACAATCGTTTAATACCTAAGTTAAGTATCCACATTTTACGGAGGTAAAACGCATCGCCAACTGTTAATGACGGTGGGAGAGCCTGTTGTAGGTCACATGGCATTGTATTGTTTCGAGCAAGAGAGATAGACTCCTTAAGATTAGCTTGCATTGATCATTAAGATCAGCACTCATTTGATGGAGTTTTAATTTTATTTCTTCTTGTCATTTTTTCTCGATGTCATTTTTATTTTCGATTTCAATTTTGGCCAAATCGCACACTCAGCATGTATCTATTCGTGGAAGTTTGAAACCAATATTGTCGTCCGTATTGAAAATTGTCCGTATTGTCCGCCTATATTTATCCTCGGATACAACTGTATGTCCGTTTTTAGTGCACCAATCGAGATAATAATTTTTGTACAGTTCAGTAACATTTAAATTAAAATCGAAATAGGCTCGATTAGGGTTATTCATACGACTATAGTGACTGGCATATTTTAGGATAGAATCTATATGCTTTCGAACAGATGATAGAATATCTGAGCTATATACTCTTCCATGATTTCCGTGCTTGCCTCTTCTGTCTATTGGTCTCGGTGTGTCCAATATGTGGGAAAAAATTACAAAAATTCATATCTCGGAATTCTATCCATTAAAAAAATTTTGATTACGATTTGCATGTTTAGCAGGCCAACGTCCATACGAAAAGTATAGTGGCATCTACATCGCAAAAGTGATGGCACATAGTGTAACCTGTAATTCCATCAACTCTTGAATATACAATATCTGCATGAACAGCATATCGTTGGAAAGAGGACAAAATTACAAACGATATACAATTCATGCAAATCGGATAGAAATTGATAGAGATATGAGCAAATAGCTGAGAAAAGTACGAAAAACCAAAACGATTCGATACACAGGAAAAGTTCATGAGAAACCGCTCTCAAGATTAGGTCCAAATTTGTAAACTATTGTAGTTTTATTTTTCTTAAAAACAATTCACCGGCTATCCTTTCCTACTATACCTGCCACCTTACATTAAAATAAAATTATATGTCTCCTATTTGTATCGCTGACGTCATTCTCAAGGATAGGGTACTTTTTCTCAAAATTTTCGACATCTATGGTATATAAAAAACCAAATATTAGTTTGAAATAGACCACTGTCAAACAAACATAATATTTACATCAAGTACTTTTTGAATTATTTTATTGTGTAAATGTACGAATATGTGAATAAGCAAATAGTATATGAAGTTTGACATATTAATTGGCAAATAAAATCTTAAGATTTACATTTAAAGACCAATCGATTAATTTAGGGGCACAGAATTAGAGAGAAAATTTGACATTATAAATTTGGAGGAAAACACCAGCACATCTATTCGTTTTAGCTATCATTTTTGTTAAAATTATTAAGTAAAGGCTGTAAAATTCCTGTATTACCATTTGGCCTTTTTTCATAAATTATATACATCTTATGCCAATCAATACACATATTGTTGCCGCTTAATCTTTAAAAATTATTAATAAAATCAGTAAAATAAATTTTCATTAACCTTTAATTTATTAAAATAAATATAAAAGACGCCTTTCTTTCATTAAAAATGTTTAATTTAAATAACCGATATTATCAGAATTTATCTTCATTTTCCTTACATTTTTTAATAGTTATCAAGTTTAATAGTTATATTATAAAAAAATTATGAATTTAAAAAAATACCTCTGTAACAATTTCAATATAAATTTTATCATATTTAAACATCATATTTCTTAATAAAAGAAATCTGACCTGCAACCGTTACTATACATTCCTGTTTAAAGATATTTATTAAATGAAATAGTTATAATTCGGCTGTAGAGTTCGAACTCTGACATCAAATGTAACTTAAGAAATTTTTTTGCTTAATTCATATTGATAACTTATCAGCATACCAATGTAATGAGTGTGATGCTAAAACAAAAAAATCTGCTTTTCATAGAAAGTTATGATTTATATATTGTTTTTCTCAAGAATTGTATAACTTATGTTGTTTTGGTTAAATTCGCATTATGCTGGTATACTCGATACTCGATTTTATAAAAATTGTAAATTCAAAAATACAATAATATATGAAAAGTGTCCTCAAACAGCCTGACATAAAGAAATATTTCTTTTCATAAATCATTGATGATTAACTACTATTCCCGTTTTATAAACGTAAATGTAATAATGATAATAAATATCTAGATATCATCAACGCAATTTCGAGCCAAATATATATGGTTTTTTTTTGCATAAAATTTTTATTTGATTTTCTTTTTCAAAGATATTATTATAATTTTTGAATATCATATTTCAATTAATTGCAAATAATTATAAAACAGAAAAAAAAATATTTTACCGTTATTCCATTAACAATATTAAAATTACAATTTAATTTAAATAATCTTTTGCCACTTGTCAGCAATTTGCTTCATAAATAATTATATCGAATCATATATAATACTATGCTTATGCTTATAATACCTAGATGCTGAACTGAAATTAATTAAATTCAACATACGAATTTATATATATTTTTCTTTTAATTGTCATTACTTGCTATGTATATAATACAAAGTAGAATTTGATTTAATATGGAAAATTAAAAGCTTTAAATTGTGAAGCTACAAGTATGGCTGGTAAGGTATAGGTTGGTTGGTACGAAAAAAATACTAATCCTTTAAATATTTTCGGAACTTTGGACTGAATATTGCAAGAAAAATTCAAATTCGCACATTTTTAGTTTACGGCATATATTACTTATAATTAGTATTTAATTAAATTTTTTTTCCAAATCACAGCTTTTCCGGTCAATTACGGTTTTTAGATTACAAAATTGTGAAATAATTATACATCAAAATGTATAGCCCCAGCAAACAATTATTTAAAATAGTTTTTTTTCTTTTCTTTTAAACAGTTTAACATACGGACAATCAACATTATTATGCATAATATTATAAATTTTATTGTTCAATAAATTATAATCTATTATCGAGAAATATATGCTAATTATATAAAGAAAAAAATATAAATATTTTTTATCCTATTTATCTCTAAAAGTCAAGAACCGATAAATATTTATTTGTTTATTATGCCAATAAATTAATTTAAGGGGTTACATGGATATCCAAAGTCTAAAAAATGCATATTTTCTCTCATTTTTGTACAATAATAATAATAAAATAATTATGTTATTCAATTTTTTAAGCATATAAGAGAGGCACAGTTAGAGAATATTTTATAAAAATAATAATTTACAAATTTAGCTGTTGGAGCCTGGTTTTCGGAGACCTATCTTTGGGGTCGAAAACGATCGGTCGTGCCGATTTCTCAAACACTAATGCACCGATCTTATTGAAATTTAGACTTCTTCTAGATAGAATTATCTATAGTGATTGTCTGACCACTATATAAGGATATTTTTTTCTAAGGGGTCTCTGAAAACCAGGTTCCAACGGGTGAATTTTTAAAATTTTTAAATGAAGATTTTATAAAATATTGTTTTAAATGTTTTAATAAAATACTTCTTTTTTTATATTAAAAAAATATGCGAAATCCATGTAACCCCTTAATAGTAGATGTTTAATTCTTTTTTTTAATAATTATTTTAATCAGTCTGGTATTTATATTATTCTACTTTATTTTTGATTATAATGGTCGTAATGACCTATATATTTTTATTCATTTTCAGGATATTATGATTTTGGTAATCACAATAGATTCTCCTAATACTTTATTAAATCAGACATTAGGATAGATCGATATTATCAATAAATTAATTATAACGACTTCCAATAAAAATATTTACGAGAAATATGAGATATATTTTAGGATTATTTTAAGTAGGTATATTTTAGGATTATCTTTGATATATTATAAGATTGAATATATAAATATATTCAAATTGGTTTAAAATTCAAATGAAATAGTATCATTATAATTCAGTACCAATTATCTAATAATAATTATCTAATATTTGACATCTTAAATAAATTTGCATGAGGATACATATAGATAACCATAATCGAAATAGCAACTTTGGAATTGTTCACAGAAACCATAGTAATGTGTAGTTACTGTTAAGTTAGTAAAGTTCTTGAAGTTAAAAGTTGTCCCCTTTGTATAGATGGGTAAGCCCTGATGGAATTACGAGTAATAAATTATAACAAATAATTTTCACGTAATTTAATTTGATTCTCATCGGAAATAATTGAAAACAATAAAAGTATGCTAGTATTAGCGTCTAATTAATTAATAAATTATAATTCACCAGAGGAATTTTCAAATCAAAAAGTTCTGAATTATTGACGATAACAAAACATTTCTAAGACCATTTAAATATACAACTAACATACAACTAATACCTATACATAGCACCAATAGCACCACTCACCGAAAACCAATGTCGGTTCGAGAGATATTTAACAACTATGTATGTGATCGCGACAGGGAAAAGGGCCCTTATCTTCACCGAGGTAAAAGCCGAGTTAATATTTTTTTCTGTTTCTAGATAAACAAATGAACAAAATGCAGTTTGTCCCGCTCAAAAATTCCAAAAATTGACTTTGTTATGAACATTTGAATATTTAAAAGAAAAAAATTTAGTTTTGAGTTATTATAGCTGTTTAAAGTTTGAAAATTGTAAGAAGATATATGAGAGGAGGTCTAGAAAAACGATTTTTTTAAAAATATTTCTAGGCTTCAAATCAATCTGAAACAACTTGCAATCCTAAGATTAGATCCCAGAGTAGGGTTACCCCAACGTTAATCTAAAAACACCAAAATTGGACTCAAACTCACATTTTTGCCTCTCCTGAAAAAAGTGCTTGGTGAAGATAAGGACCCTTTTCCCTGTCACGATCACATATATGTACCTATCACCAGTTGAGTCTATAGTTTCCCTTAGTTTTATACCATATAATCCTAGACGATTGGAATCACGACGCCCCGAACCATGGAAGGTTATGCTGATGTTGATAATGATTCGATCTCCCGATCCGATTCATTTGATGTGATGTGATTTCTTAATTGTCCTCTTCTTCTATTTCTTCTTTGATGTCTCTTGTATTCCCATGGATTTAACCAAGGAACACGATGGATCGAAATCCTCAGTGGGATCTCAATCATTTTCGATTTCCGTATCGGGCGATGCATTCAAGCAAGATTGGCCATGACAATGACCACAAATCACTGTACGTACAGGGCAATCCTACATTTCTGCAGCCACAATTTAAGCTACAACCCTTGATGCATTTGCAAAAAATAATACTGTGGAATATATCCGGAGCAGAGTTTAAATTGGCTCCAAATTTTTATCTTTTAAAATGGAACCTCAATCTTCAGGAGTAAGCTCGTTTCTTAATATAAGTATTGGCAAACGCTTTCCAATTCTTGTAAAGTAAACTGGCACTCATCAATTTGTTCTATAAATGAATATACAATATTTGATCCATTGCTGATTGATGAGGTTTGCAACGATTATATAAGGAGACGAGCTTACTTACTGAAGATTGAGGATATATTTTAAAACAAAATATTTTGGAGCCAATTCAAACTCTGTTTCCACCTGCTCCAGAAATATTGCTCAATACTAGTTTTTCTACAGTCGGAAGTCCAAATGCGTCATAAAGGGGAGAGGAGTTCATATATTTACAAATAAAGGGTCGCGTACTTTATGGATGACCCCAAAGATTCCCGGAAGATATTCAGAACGTCTTATTTTCCGCAGTGATCCAAGTGAATAAAATGCCGACTATGAGTGTCGGAGCTAAATTGAAAACAAAGTGATAGTTTATATTTTAGAATATCTTACGGAATTACATTGGTGCTTTTTGAGTAGGCCGTTTCCTGCAGTCTGTATTTTGTGGTTCATCATACGGAAAATTTGCATTTATCTCATTTATACTCTCAGCTATATGTTTCGTTAAAGCTTAATTTTCCTCAAGAGAGATTTGTAAGGTTATGTTAAAGGAATTTTTCTTAATCGTACAGTGAAGTATATAAACAATTGGTGCAAAATTAAATCTCTAGCTGTTCACATTAGTTACACGGGAAAATTACCAACCCAATTGTTTCATGTTTTGCACCACTAATTAAAAGACTGAAAGAAAAGTAATACAGTAGAATCCCGATATTTCGTATCCCGTTGTATCGTAAATCCCGATAAATCGTAATATAAAATTGCCGGTCCCTTGAAAAAATCCCGATAACTCGTATAAAACCAATGCATTTCGGTCCTCTCGGTATAATGAAATTTTTTCTATCAGGTTTCTCATTTTCGAGGTCAACAAAACTCGTATAATTCCGTGAATAATCCCTATAAAACGTACGCATAGATATTTTCTAAGATTTTGTTCGTTTATACATTCTGTTGTTTTCCGCAAATATTTTTAAAAATAGTGCAGTTTTTACCATGGCCCGACAAGGAAAATCATAGCATTTCAATTTAAATGGCGCCTCTTAGCACAGAATGAAGAAAATCCCGTCACTTTTCAGGACTTGGTCCATTTTGATGATGGCATGACATGGTGAAGGTGATGGAGGAGAAGAAGAAGAGATTCTTCCGAGGATTACTCCTAAAGTTTTTTAGGCTAAGAAATTTGTGAACAACGTACGTAATTTTTTAGCTCAATTCAATGTTGGCGATTAACATGCTTGGTCATCATTATTTTAAATCACATATTTAATTATGAATGTTTAATATATACTTATTATAACATTACAATATGCAAAAAATAAATAAAAACCTTCGATATTATGTACTTTTTCTTCTTTACAACCGACATTTTATAATCCCGATATAGTAAATATCTCGATATATCGTATTTTTCCTTCGTCCCCTTGAAGATACGATATATCGGGATTATACTGTACAAGTTTGTATGTAAATTTAAAATTACCCATCATGGAAGTAAGTATTTTTTTTTTACAATAATTTATTTAATTTATTATAATATTATATTTATTATATTTATTATATTTTGTATAATAGTTTTGTGAAATGAAAAACTCTATAACTCTAGCTATAGAGTTCTTCGTATCACAAAACTATTATACAAAATGGGGTTAGTTACAAAATGATTAGTTTGTTAATTTAAAATGATATTTTAAAACTGAGAATTAATCGTCGATTTTATCGCCTATTTTTCACTTACCGTAATAATAATATAACAAAATAAAATAAGATAAAACAATAATCACGTTAAACAATTTTTTTTCTTTTTATCCATAATGTGTTCGTCATGTATCCTTATGGTCCCATGGATATACAGTTTACAGACGCAAGGGTACGTTATGGCTAAAAATACGGATAATGTGTCGGAAAATCCTGAACACATTGTGTCTAAATGCACATTACGGACGCATGTAACTGCAGGCCCACAATGGATACAAATATCCAATGAGCACGTGTATCCAAATTGTAACCATATTGTAACCAGTGGATATTTGTACCTTCAATATGGGTAAATGTGGTCTTTGAATAACTGTACCCATGTATATGTACTGTATATCCATGTGACCATAAGGATACATGACGGACACATTATGTATCCATGCGTATGCGCATGTAACGGCAAGCACAGTACGGATGAAAATATCCAATGAGCACATGTATCCATATTAAATGTACAAGTATTCGTTGTTTGAACTTTTAGAAATAAGAATTCTATCTATATTTAATTCTAAAATTAATAAATCAGTATCGTAGTTTACTTCCAAGATAGACTTGGAGCGCTGGCATGAGACTTATATGAACATATTATTTGCAGGACTGATCACTTCTTCTTCTCTCGAAGTTGGTGTTCCTAACCATTTTTACCTCTGTTTATGTATACGTAATAATAATAATTATTATAGTAATACATCACATTCATCATTTAATGTTAAAACCAATTCACAAGAAGTTTATTCATTTGGGGTCCATACGGTGTTCGTTAGCTTTAGTAAGTTCATCCATGTTTAATTAATGATATTTATTTTAATTAAGAAAACAACAAAAAAAAAATACTAACCTCTTGCAAATAATTATTTTTATATAATATTAACTTTAATTTCAAACGAGAACTTATAAAATTTGCGAAACGCGCACGCCCGGTAGAATCACGAAAATAAAATAAACAAGAAAAATATTAAACCAAACGAGCGATCAAAAACAGGTTGGACGCAATGTTACATTAGGCTAAGGTTACTATGGATGCGTGTTCTGACGAATATTCGTTCTGACGAGTTCTGACGAATTCGTCAGAACAAACAAACGCGTGTTTTCCAATGCGAGTGTTTATACTGGCAGCGACTAAGACGTCAGAACATGCACGAAGTCGTCAGAACGATTTGAACGTTCAAACAAATTTGATTTTTTCGTGCGACCTGCGTCTGTTTTGGGTGTTTTCGTGTGTTGATTTTCATTTTATTGTAATGTCAAAACAATAACAATACATTTAATAAATCAAAAAACGCGCACAGTGTAACCGGCTTGTTCTGACGAGGAATTCGTCAGAACTCGTCAGAACACATTTTCGTCATAACACGCATCCATAGTAAACCTAGCCTTATGAATGCAAGAAGTTCATAATTTTCAATGTGGATACAAATTATTTGACGGGAATATTAACAAACAACAATAATCACAAGAATAAAATAGATTTAATATTCAAATTTGCAATGAACCGAATAACCGATTATAATAATTCTTAAATCTTAACGAGTTATACATCAGCCAAGTGGTGATCAGCTGGCAATACTCAATACTTTAAATCATTTAGTGAACTCATCTAGTATAAGAAGCCGAAGAAAACGATGTTTCGCTACTGTTCAAATTGCATCATTTAGACTACCTCCCCAGTCCCCAATATATTTCCTTAATAGATATACTTGTAGTTCAAAAATATTTTACGTCTGCATTGGTAAAGGCATAGAAATGATTACATAAAAAGAAGGGTTAACGTTCTAAACAAATTGATTAAATTAATTAAATTAAATTAAATTAATTGGATATGTAACAGTTTTAATCAAGTACATACAAACTGTAAAAAACCATTCAAGTCTAAAAGCAATCAAAATTATCCAAAACGATGGAATTATTCAAATTGCAAAAACATTTTTCAATGTCAAAATCTTCCTATAAATTCTATAGAGTGTATCAGTAAAAGGAATGCCAGGAGGAAACATACAGTAAATTATGTTTTTTCTACTTTATTCCTTTTTAGAATATTAAATTTTTAGAATTTGCTTTCAAAATTGGAGAATTTTAATTTGAAGTCAATTTAATACATTTCAATAAGGTTATGGTACTAAATCTAGAATTTTCCTGATGGGAAAAATTGTTTCATCCAATGGTTTTATATAATGTATATTCTGTATAATAGCGAAATATCATGCTGATACAAAGTACATTAGCATTAAATAAAATTTTTAACAAAAACAGGATGATTTAGATGAAGGAGACCATTAAGTTTTCTGTGATAGATAATTAAAATAGAAAAGTGCGAAACATAATAGAAGAGTCAATGCTGAAAGATATCCAGAGATGGTAGACGAATAAGTTAATCCTTTATGGTGAAACTAAAAGTTGTGGGATTAATGTTCATTTCACCGATATGAATACATATTTAACCTAATTTTTTATTTGAAGACTTGCTTTCATGGTGACATAAGACATTTAAAGAGTATGTTTTACAATAATTGCATGAAATAGTTTTTGTATAAATATTATATTACTTGTTTAACATATTTTATAATAATTCTTTATACAATTGAAATGTGCATGTAGTATTTTCTTCTTGTATATTTTTATAACCATTGAAATGGTTACATGACAATAAATTCAGATAAAATAATATTGTTGGACCATTAACATGAGTGTAAGAAGAAATTGCTATTATAGTTGAAAACAATTTAACATAGTTTATATTTTACCTATAAAATAAATGGGGACTTTAATATACGATTACTTATATAGTTAGTTATCCTAAGTCAGTAGCGTCTGGCATATTATAACGTCTCTATATAGTGTATAAGTGCAAAATCCAGTCAAAACTAAGAAACCGATTCATGAATACAATATGGGAAAATAAATATACACTTCTAATGCTAGAAAATCTTCTACATCTGAAAACTTGGTCAATTTTTTTTATCATAACTGAAATCATGAATCTGAAAACTTAAATGTAATCTATTAGGTATATCAATACAAAACAATTAACAATTTGATAAAAAATATTTACATGTTACACCACAAGAGAATGTGATTAATCGAAATAAAGTTATTCAGTTGTTATTCATTCATTCATTCATCAACTCAGTTATTAGAGTTTACGGTAAGACCCAACTAAATACTGGGTTGGAGGTCGGATAATCATTGCACGGGAACTAGGGTTTTCCCAGTTATTTGTTATTTCACTTTAAGATAGAGCGTCCAGAAATTTTTCAGACGAAACCGGGATTTTGATTCAAATTTGCTTAGCGAAACCGGAACAACCCGGGACATTTAATGACAGTAATGAGTACTACGGCAGACAATTTTTTATTAACTTTTTGGAGGTATTTTTACATGCCAATTAATTTGTGTACTTTTCTGATTATTGCATTTTTTTCAAGATTTCTTCGTCTGATTTAATGAATTGGTAAAATTCGATACAACTCAATGATGAATTATATTGAATGAAAAGAATTAGTTCTAAGGTTGCAATCTTCAGATTTTTATTATTGTTATTCAAACAACGTTATTCATTAAAGAAAAGAATCTTTCATATTTCATTTTTCATTGATGTTCCTGCTAGACAAAACATGATTTCAACTAATTGTGTGGAAGTTATTCAAATTCTTCGCCCCTAATATTATAAAAATAAATTTGTCTGAAACGGCAGCGACGTCTCAAAGTAAATAAAACGATTGAATGTTAATCAAACATATTTTTCTATAATACAGAGGTTGTTTTTGATATTTTTTATGGCTCCATTACCCGATTAATTGATTTTTTCATTTATCTAATAATGGAGCCATAAAACAAGGATAAATAATAGCAATGAATGCACAAATTAAAAAAAAAATAACTTATTTAAAATTATTGTACATTTGACTTTCACGAAACCGGGATTTTTGACGCTTAATCGGGACTCCGGACAAGTCGTTCTCAACCGGGAATTTCCCGGCCTTAACTGCGGAAATGGATAGCCTACTTTAAGAGTATATTTAAATGGCAATCAGCCTGTTGAATGGCAATCCACTCCTGAACATAGGCCTCCATTAAGATTTTTTCATTGGGAGGCTTTTGGTCAAATAATTCACCACGCTGACCAATGCGGGTTGGTGAATAATGTAGTTATATTTGTTGTTTGGTCTTAACCTGTCATTGACCATTTTAAGTTAATTGACAACAGGTGTATAACTGTATATGTGTTTTGCCTATTTGCCTGTTTGCCTATTTGCCTAATACGCGGTTAGTGTTCGACAACTGAGGCGATCGAAAATCATTATTTTGTTAGGATAATAATTCACCGCTACCAGGGGGTCAATTCTTGAATCAAGAGAAAATATTCTCTCAGGAATATTTTCTCTTAGTTCATTTTCCTATGAGAATTTT
>JANTOP010030748.1:0-11746 GCA_027564815.1 Symmerus nobilis | reverse complement strand
ACCAAAATATAGCTATTTGAAGAAATGCATAACCGCGTAAGTTCATGTATCGGAATAAATTTATAAAACTTTAAATAAATCTCCTGAAAAATTGCAAAAAACGGCTTAAGTGGTTAATGCTTGGAGCCACAGATCAGATATTATTCAATATGGCATACTTAACCCAGCCTGTCCGAAGAGGGGTATCCAAGGTACCCCAAATTATAATTTTTTTATATATTGATAAATAGTAATCATAACGGTCATAAATCCTAAAAATTTGCTAGAAGTTATACATATATTATGTCTAGAATTATAAAAGTAATAATTATAGAACTGTTTTAGAAATACTGGATTATGATGCACTAAGCCTAAATTATATGGTTCGATTGAAATCGTTATTTAGTCGTACACTGTTCACTGCGGTGTAATGACGAATTGTAGTATGAAAAAATGAGAAATAGTTAATTAATTAATATTAGAAATAAATGAAAAAAATTAAATAATAAATAATAATAATAATAATTATTATAAATAATAAATAAATGAAAAAAATAAAAAAATTTAATAAAGAATTGTTTTTGTACGAAAAAAACACTTATCAGAACAAGTCAATTAATCCTAATATTTTGACAACACTTACCTCGCATGTTGACTGGCTAATATTCATCAAATTCAACTTAAACACTCGATCCCTGGAAGAAAAATTGAGGAATAGTCAGTTAAACAATTTAATTTCAATTTATGTATTATTTTCAATTTAAACATACGAAGCGATGTTATATCTTAATTAGTTCATCCCCCTACCGGTTGGTTAAGTTAAAGAAATTTCGTTCATATTTCAAAAATATATACCTACATAGACGTAACGTATCTATTACAAAATTCGATAGAATCAAATAAAAGTGGTCTATTTAAAATGCATAGCAATGTTTTAACAAGATATAGGTAGTAACATAGCATATAACGAAATTATTAATTAAAACCATCGTATACCCTCAAGGTAATGTGTACCTTAGCAAATATTATTATGCATTCTCGATGTTATCGTCAACAACAGCATTACATATCACTTAGAACTTTCAAATGACAACAAGAACGTAGGACGAACATTAAGGAGTTAGTTGAATTGTCCATTTTAAATACAAAATCGAGGTACCTATTTTTCTAAAACTACTCAACCGATTTTCTTCAAATTTTGCAGGCTCTATCTTGGCTATAAAATAAGAAGGTTGTCTGGAGGTTGTCTTTTAAAAAAAAATTACAGATTTTACAGCTGTAAAATCCCAACTTGCTGTAAAATCCGTAATTTTTTTTTTTTTTAAATCCTCCAGACAACCTGCTGCTTCATAGTAAATTGCCTGTATATTTATTTATAAAATAACATCAAGTTTTCGCAATCACAACGTACTAATTTGATATTAGTCCTATGAACGGTCCAGCTTTGAACAAATCGTAGCTTGTTCGCGGGGTCGCTTCCGAAGTGAGTGGAATCGCTTACCGATTCAGATTAGACAGAGTGGCTCATGTATATCTTTTAAAGCAGGCAATGCGAGCCATTGTTGGGGTAGGGACCTATAGTGTGTTCAGCTGAAGTGTGTTGATTCTTCTTATTTATTAGTATCGCCATATCTAGTTATTACTTCTTGATATGGGCTTTCTTATAATTCATAATGTATATAATCATCTTAATGTATTATGTATACCCGCAACATGTTACACATACATTTGTTTAATACGTTCATGGACTCAAGTATGCGTGCAGTTATAATATTTTGTTTTCTTTTTTTATTTTTATTTAAATTGCTTCAGCCACTTAAATTGAAATTATTATTTATAGAATTTATATATTTAGGAACTTGTTTCCTTTTATTCCTTCTTTCTTTTTAATATTGTTATATATTTAGTATTTATATCCATTTCTACAGTTTGATGAAGTTATTATGTTATTTAAGGATACTGTATAAGGCAAATTACGCCTTTTGTATTTTATTATAAATAAATGAAATGAATGAATGAATGAACAACCTTCTTATTTTATAGAGAAGATAGAGCCTGTACAATTTGAAGAAAATCGGTTGAGTAGTTTTAGAGAAAAAGGTACCTTGATTTTGTATGTAAAATGGACAGTTCAACTACCCCCTTAAGGAAACATTATACGAGTTTATGATTAACACTCCAAAAAAACCTAAATTACAAATATAGTGTTACGAGTATATGAATAACTCCAGTCAATAGAGATAAAAAACGCATTGTCTTGCAAACGGTCGGGGAAAGTTTAAACTAGGCAATTTTTTCAAAGTTTTATATGTGTTCCACATATGGGACCCACTTCCCGGCAATAAAAATCTTTCCCATGTTTCCAATCTTTTAAATGTTTACTGATGGCTCTACATGTAACATTTATTTGCTCTGCTTTAATTCTGTGTCTTCGAACTTCTTCGGCTGCCCTGGACGCTCTTTATCTTCGACTTCGAATTGTTAAAGCCTTCAAATATCTCACATTTTATATGCATTAACGGAAAATACCGGCTCTCAGCGCTACTTTTCTTTTAATTAAAATACAAAAGCAAAATTCGACATTTTCCACGCGTAGTACAGAATGATGCGTTTACTCTTAGGATTAATGACATATACCATCTGAAAGCTTATTGACACCACAAAGAAAACAGCGTATATGTCGAATCGAAAAAAACATATATTTCACTTACGTCATCTATTAACAAAACCCACAGGAATTAAGTTTTACACCTGGCATATCATTATACATAAATGTGTTTGTGTATACATACATATACAACTTGTAATTAATATATGACGAAGCAATCGAATTTACTTATTCCTATCTGGAAGAAAATGCGTCATTTGCTTCACCTCACAGTTTCCACATCAACCTAGACTGTTTATATAAAATTCAATTACCTTTAATTTGATAAAGAATACTTTGCAATTGGTCAACTAGGACCGGAGATATCTGCAATTAAGTAAAGTAACTTTTTTTAATAAAGAAAAATACAGAAATTTAGCAATATCTCGAAAACTGTTCTATTTTCTATTTTTTAAATTTTATTTTCGGATTCAGCGCACGATTCTACATAAGAAATCACTATCAACAGTCACGGCTTAGAAATACTCTGAATTTTGTAAACTATCGTAATCAATATCCTTACAAATTTACAGGGAAAATATAAAATTTTTGCAAATTGTAAAAAAGTGCCCTGCTTTCCTCTGTCATAACTGTTAAACAATTGAGATATTCTTATGTTTACAAATTTGAATAGTATTTCCTAAGGGTCCCAAAACTAACAAAATTGCCAAGTTTAAACTTTTCCCGACTTCTTTTCTTGTAAGACAAAAGTACCTATTGACTGGGCTATACGTGTTAACAGATATATAACATCTAGATGCAGTAATTTTTGGTATTTTTTAAAATTCTCTGAGTTTCATACCTAAAATCCTTAAAAGAATACAAATTTGTATGTTGGTTACCTTGTTAAGTGGGTACGAGCTAACGAGAGGGAAAAGTTAAAATTTTATTATCGTGTCAGGTTAGATATGTTTCGGTGTATTTTATAATGATGTTGTCGGTCACATCATCTTCAGACTGGTTAAGCATTATTTCTGTTTAAATATGCCCATTGGGGTTCTCCTTTACTCGTATATAACATACCATAATTCCAATAAATATATACGGACATATCATGTCGCTCTTCAACTTTTAGGGAATTAACCTACATGCTTAAACAATCTATTTTGGAGGCTATAAGTATAATAGTATTTCGTTGTATAGTGTACGAGGAGATTCGTTTTCATTAGTTATTTAATCAGTCCTTACACTTCGTTAATCTAACGAACTTAATGAACACAGTAGACCATAATTTTATGTTATTAGATTATTTTCTTTGGGTATACGAAGTTTATTGTTTATCTGTTATCATTGCTCTACCGGGTGAACCCAATAAGATTGCAAATATAAATATTTCTTTGTGATTATCCAAGACTACATAAATTTCGTGATTAACACAAGATGATATATAATCTTTTAAATTAAATAGCGATGGATTAGTTGGATATAATATTTAACAACGTTAATCTTGTATTATACCAAACGAGCGAATACCGAGTGCTGCAAACTGATGGGAATAGGTCAAAAGAAAAAATATTATAATTTTTTAATAATTAATTATAACAAAACCAATAATGAAAGTAAAGTTGAAATTGAAAAACCTCTACCTAATAAATATTGATTATTTGCAAATAGATGCAAATTTGTTCTTATACTTAAGACGCTTATTACCCTCCCATCAAAAAATATTAATTACTAGATGAGGTACCCATGAAATGTCAAGAACTTTTAAACAGCATACTTCATTCACATTTTGATGAAAATTTTAACAAATAGAAACCCATTCCACCTATCTGTACTAACTATTTATAGGATATTATATCTAGGATCTCCATTTGATGGGCGTAAATGGGTGGATTCATAAAGCATCAAGGTGAATTTTCATCTTAACTGGTGAAGACAAAAGAAACAAAACTCGATAAAATTTCCGTTAACATTATTTTAAATATGCATTATAATGGTGTAAAAACTAGGTATATATACCTATTTATATTATTATATATTATATTATAAATAAATGTACACATAAAGTACAAAGGAATGTTTTGATGACAAAATGATGAGCGAAGATTCTTATGACTGAATATTGTGTGATGATAATGATCCAATAAAAAAGGATGGTGATAACGCGCCTTGTTTAACATAATGGTTATATAAAGAATATATCTTTTAACATTCATCTGATATAATTACAATGTATTTTATATACAAATATACTACGAGTAAATAGATAAAAATAAACTTAAAATATATATAGGCGACGCGACGATGTTTTGGGATGTACGTAAACTACCACATCACGTGTACAATATGCATTGTATCAATGTTTACTTTAACCTCTGAACCAATCCAAAAAAGCTGATTTCTGAATGTGCTAAAGTTTCACTATATAAAATTGAATTAATATGAAATGAGCTTTTGCCAGAATAATTTTAAATCGTTAAATTAACACGTAGCTGGGCAAAACAATATCCTAACCCGGATGATATATTTTGTCGTTCGTACACTAATGTAGGATTGGGTAATGGGGTAATCTTAATTAGATAGAAAAACACTATACAATTTTACAATACCTCTCCCTTTAAAATGATTGGTTGAATAGAAATTACTTTTCCCTTTTTATGTTCTCATTTTGCTTTAATGACAATGTTTTAATTATTCTATAGCTAGGAGGTATATCTATTTAATAACACACTATTCCAATTCCTAAATAGATAAATTTGAGATAAAAATTTTCTGCAGATATTTGTAATTTCACTCATAATTTTCAAAATGAGCAGAATTGGATTCTACAAGTATTCTATTATGTCCTAATTAGTCACGATATTAATTAAATTAGGAAAACAATAATACAATATTCCAATAGAGTTTCTGAAGGGTAGTTTTATGTTACTTCTTATTTTGCATATTCACAAATTGTACTTCGAAAATGCCAAACAATTTGTATGTAGATAAATTTGTAGTAATCAGAAAAAATTGGTATTACCGTATTTTTCGGACCATAAGACTAAAGCTAGCTACAAACGTTCCGAAAAGTCGTAACGAAATTACTTAACAGAAAAACTGCGCAGTTTTTTCGGATGGTAGAAGTGCCTCCACACGATAAGAAAAAACTGTGATGATTTTCAGCTCAGTTTATAATGATGAATGCAAAAGACGTACTAGGCATTTTGGGATTAACTTTCTGTTTAAAAAAAGAAAAACTGTAAATCTCGCATTGAATCGTGTAAGAAATGGTTTTAAGGAAATGCAAAAATTTGCATGTAAATCTATTGAATGACTTCAAATTGGAACCTAAAAATTTGCATACCTATATGAGCATGTACGAGAAATTTATTTAAAACATTTAGCACTTTCTTCCTCACGCTCAACGAACAGAGTCTTTTATTATTATTTATTTTTTTCATTAGTAAATTATACATTTCATCAGTAAATTATACATTCGGTCATTCGTTCAAACACACGTATCGATATCTATGTAGCTGTATTTCGCAACGACTTTTCGAATGGGCATGATCAACTTACAACGAAAAACTGCGCAGTATAAAATCGTACGAAAAGTCGTAGCGATTTTTCATACACACGTTCCGAAAAAACTGCGCAGTTTTCCTGTTCAGTAATTTCGTTACGACTTTTCGGAACGCTTGTAGTTAGCTAGCTTAAACATAAAAAAATCGACTTAAAATTGAAGTGCGTCTTATGGTCCGAAGGTAACATTAAACCCACTTTTCGTTTTCATTATAGACATTTTGATATCCAAGTACTCTAGAAGCATGTAGGGAAATGATCGATTTCCACTATTTGCAAATTAACGTCAATTGCTATTAGTCTTTAAAAATATGTCGGTTCAAGTATGTATGGTTAGTGCAAGGGTCGGCAACCTATGAACCGCGTCATAGGTAATCATTTATAGTAGTGAAAAATTATGGCAGTTATTTGTGTTTAATAATAGTTAAAAAATAAAAAAGAGAACGAAATATCTGTTATCATAAACAAACAGTACGTCTCCATTTTACCTACGGGCGTCTGCCAATGAATAGATTTCTACGTTTGTTTTGAGTGTGTGTATATAACGCAATTTATGTGAACATTGTTTCATCTAAACGATTAAATATATCTGTGGCTCCAAGCATTAACCGCTTAAGTGGAATGTACTTCTTACGCTTGAATGCAGTATTAATTAGAACGAAGAACTATAAAACTAATAATTTAATTTTGATAAAATAAAACAATAAAAGCGTATAACGCAAACTTTCTATTTTAATTATGATTAAATGTAAATTGATTTAACTTAATTCAATCTATTTTAATTGGTCGAAATTCATCAATATTTGATTTTCAATTTAAAAATATTGAATTAACTAAAAAAAAAATTCTACAAACAAGTCTAATTTAAAAACATGCATGAAGCAAAATGAGAACTATCACTTTGCATTTGACGCAATCAATTACACGCTGTGGTCTTTGCAATTATAAACAAGGTGACGTCACGAATGACCGTGGCACATTATGGATTACCATGGGCCGTTCATGACGTCACCTGTTTTAAAATTTATAAAAACCATAGGGTACAATGGACTTCTTAAATCGCGATTGTAACATTATACACCAATGAGCGCTGACGGACCGCTACACCACTATACAATCAGGATAGTTTAATAATTTTCCACCGATTCCCCTCGCTTAGTATTGGTCTAATAATCTTCACAGATTTAACTAACATCGTGCCTGGTTTTATTTTATTATCCTATCATAACTTTTTTTCTCATATCATTAGTACATAGACAAGCATGTTGATATTGAGTTTTAGTAACCTGGATAGTGGTCGTATAGGTATTTTTATAATTTAACGAGTGCATTGTTAAAACCTAAAATTAGAAAATTATACCACTAGTTACTTAACAGCCCGATAACTTAAATTTGCTTTGAACCCCTTCAAATTATTTTAATTTACGTTTGACTTTAATTCGTTCTGCACTACTCTATTTTATGTTATAAAAATGTAATTTTCATCCGAAAACACACATTTAGTTAGTGGAATAAATTTATAATCTTCCCGCATTATTTAACCGCAGACTATCTGCCTAAAATGCACAATGAATAAAAGAAAGTGTAACAAAAACTTTGAAAAGAAATTTTTTTTTCTTAAATTATGGTGAACACAGCCTGCATTATTCGTTTTACCTGACTGGAAATTCAGTGGCCTGAAAAACAAAAGTCTTTATAACAGTCAAGAGCTATTTTATTTTACTAAATAACGTACCATCTAAATTGGCTAGGCCAAAAGTCGTATATTAATATAATATACTACCGACTTCTTTTTATTTATAAAATTTTTCTTTCATTACAAGATCGCTAAGAAAATGTATTTTTCAATGCAAGACGCCGCAAAGAAAAACTTGTAATATAATACTATAAAAGCCAAAAAAACACTTTTACCAATCCGAAAAACTTTTTTAATAGAAAATTATTTTTTCCCACAATTCATAGTGTTTTTACTCGTACCCGTAAAGTATGTTAGCTTTCGGGTGGTTTATAGTTAGTTACTCATCATCAAACTATCCGTAATTTAAATGTGGACTAAAATAATGGTGAAAAGATAATTTATCTCTTTCTAATTTTTCCACTCTTTAGTAAAACTATTCATTACGATATAATATAATGGAAATACGAATAAAAAACCTTTTCCATAAAAAATTTGAAATATCAATCTTGCTTAATGCTAACATGTTTTGACCATCTATATCCTCTTGATTATCACCACTATTTAACTTTTCTCTTATTTATATACCTGATCTATTGCTTTAGCGATAAAACATTATCTGTATATATATATAACAACGATAAAGTTTAGCTATTACATTATAATGCACAATGTTCTAATGCAATTTATCGACAACAAAAATTATTGTTAGTTTAAGGGTTAATATTTTATTCATTGCGATCACGTTCACATTCAATGTTCTATGTGAAAGGTATTCCAGGGTAAAATGAAGAGAGCAGAAAAAGAAATTCGAAGAAAAATTGCTTTTATGAGATGGAAAAACGACGTTAATTCTTAAGATTCCTATCATGTAATATGTATGCTTCTTATCCAATACTATATAAAATAAGTAGCACGAGAAAAGGCATCAAAATCCATTCAATTTCCATTTTTTTATATATATCCAGGGATTGCAAATATTTATGTTCGAACCTAAATGTTAAAACTTTGCGTTTCTTCGCATAGTTCCTATTCTTCGGGAATAAGTCGAATTTCAAAATATACTAAATTTATTTTGAATAGTTTAATTTCTCGACTTTTCCTTTAATTTCAATAACATATTTTTGGAAACTTTTCATGCCTTTAATTTACAAAATTTTGAATTCAAATTATAGTATCACTTTTAATATGTATAGAATGGGATAATATTTTTAATGATCCCAATATTTTTATAGTCTCATTTATATAGCCATTATTGAGCAACCAATCTGCCCAGGAAAGCAAAAACCATTTAAGACTGGTTTTAGCTTTATGTCGTTTTTTGGAATCTCCACATACGAATTAGACAAATCTTGAGAGTCATCGAAACTTATTGTTTTAAGCTGAACCAGGCAAAATTTTGTTAACAATACCAGTGGCGTGCAGACATCAACCCCATGAGGTGTGTAGAATTTTTTTACATTAACAAAATGTTGCAGTTTTATTCATGAATTTTCAAAGATAAAAAACATATTCAGAAATTGTCCTAACATTCTTAACAAAAATGTCCACAGATAAGTAATTGGCAGCTCGTGTATTAGACATCTTATAGATTAGAATTTCTATAGTATTTAGCGAACCGAACATATCGTTAGGATAATTTGTAAGTTTTACAATAATACGAAATAATCAATTTTTCACAATAATCATGGACTAAGTATCGTCCTTTTTTTAAGGTCATTTTTCAAAAGTGAATCTAAGAACCTGAAATATTGGCCTAGGCGTACCTTAAATAAGCCTATAATGATAGATAATAAATTAGACATACCGTCCCTTGTAAATAAAATGAAGAATTATTATTTACATGCTTTATAGCGATTATGCGGGACGTAGGACACAATAACTCATTTCTCGAGATAGAGTTCTGAATTTGGGCACCGTTTTCCTGGAAGGAACCACGATTTCGAGTAATTAATTTTAAATGTTGAGTTATTTCAATGAGCCGTAGTATCTTTTTGGGTCGGTGAACTAATCTTAAATCTTGATTAATACATATCGGGTTAAATATACCTTATCTTCTTCTCAGCACGAATTCGTAAAAGATAATACTCATTTTAAGTGTTACATCATTTGTTTTTAGCTCTTGAATAAGGATGAGTAGGAGTCCACAGACATACCGATGTCCGTCAGAGATAGGGTAGCACCTACAATTTGTATGAATTTTTCTGGGATATCTTCGGATTTTGTGAGATGTCCCTGATTTTTCTCAATATTTCCCACCATTTTATTACTTTAATCTGTCATTTGATTTCGATTGTTTTTATACGTTTTTAATGTATTTTCCATCTTTCGCTGTATTCCGCCAACATTTCCGACTGTTGAAAAACATTTGACTGTTTTTCCGGGACTTGTCCACCTTTCCCGGGTTTTCTCACAATTTCCTACTTCTTCCCGACATTTGCCTGATTGTTTAGGCCTTTTCACTGCAAAAAATGCAGGAAAATTGAGAGAAAAAGGCGAGAAAAAATGGTAACCAGTAGGGAAAATAATTTAAAAGTAGGAAAATGCCAAAAAGTGGGTCAATATCGGGAAAAGTATAGTGGACGGAAAAAATTCGTTAAAACGTAGTCAAACGAGATGGAGAATAAGTGAAAAATTCGACCAAATTTAACGAAAAAAAAATCTTGGTAAATTCGATAAAAGTTTATGAACAAAGTGTAAGGTGAAATAACCGGGCAAATGGGAAATGTAGAGTCTGGAAAAGCCGGGATAACATTCAGAAGATCAGTAATATATTTATGGTTGATTTTTTTTTCTTTTTCCGACTTGTTCCTGACCTTTCTTGACATTTCACGGACACATAAGATATCGAGTGTAGGTGCGATGAGCAAAAAATACGAATTAATGGAGAAATGTTGTACTCAACATTGTAAGCAGCAGAGGGCTATACAATCCATCATTAGGACTGCAGATAGGTGGACATATTTCCAGATAGGCCAGATTAGCGCAATAGACTGCACACCAGTTAACAATACCATGTATCATTAACAAACACATTGCAATATCAATGAAATGAAATGAATTGATTTTCATTTTAGCAATTTTGTATTTTATATAATTGTAACCAAAACATGCAATTAAAAAAAATGCAATCATTCCCTTTTATTTGCATATTTGATATCTCTGTAGCCGTGGGTAGTAATGTAAGAACCGTTCTTATCTGTGCCGATCTTAGCCTTTCTGGCGCCCTCGTGCAAAGTACTTCAGGGCGCCCCTATAGAATTGAAAATGGGACTGTTATTAAACAAAAATTCGATTATGTCCATGGAGAAAATCAGTATAAGTTTGATTAATTTATTTATAGTCATGTGTGAGTCGTTGTGCTTAGTTTTGGTCTGAGGTCGTGCATGCGTTTAGCGCCCCCACCAGCCTGGCGCCGTCGGTCGCTGATTCTTATTTTTATTATCGTTAAAAAAAGTAATTATTTATAGCTTAAAATTGAACAAATTTGTACTTCTTAATTTATAACAAACTAATTCTCAATAACTTTGTGAAGATTGTGTAGGCATGACATTCAAACGCGAAAGTTCATTATTAGTTTTGCATTTTAGGGCAGCGATATCAGTTTATAAGGGTCGTATGGGTTTTGATAACTGCCACGTTAGCTTAAAGGACACTAATATCGAGGAGTAAAGTAAAAGAAAATGATAATGTAGATTTATCCATTTACAAGAAGTTCTATGTAATACCCTTTTAGATGTACATGTAGATGTAATCACAGATATAAATATTAACCCAGCCTGTCCGAAGGGGGGTATCCAAGGTACCCCAAATAATAATTATAGAACTATTTTAGAAATACTGGTTTATGATGCGCTAAAATATATCATTCGATTGAAATACATATTCAGTCGTACACTGTTCACTGCGGTGTGATGACGAATTGATGTATGAAAAAA
>JANTOP010030737.1:0-11747 GCA_027564815.1 Symmerus nobilis | reverse complement strand
ATTAAATTTAAGTTTCTCTATTTTATAATTTAAATTCAAACTTCTAAGCTCTCAGAATTGTTTTTTGATTGAATTAAAATCACGTGTATTTAATTCACGTGTTGCTTATATTTTTAACGTTATCCCTTGCTTCTGCCTTAAAATATCTAGAATTAAAAATTTAAATGGCTGCTTAATGATAGAAATACAAATATATAAAAGTACTTAAAAATATTAACGAAATTAATAAAAAATAAAATATTTAAAAATAATTCATTTTCCTAGAAATTTAAGTTTGTTAAAATGTACCTAGTAGCGCATGGAAAATATAAATAATTAATAAAAGATTTTTTAACAGAGAAATATTGATAATAATAAATATATTTAACAAAACAAGAAACTATTTATCAAAAATTACAATAAATATTTAACATTTAGAGTTTATTAATTTTGAGACAACTAATTATTATAATTAAGAAATATTTTTCTAAAAAAAAAGGAAAAATTTCCTTGCACAGAGATTTAATTAATTAATTATGTAAATAAAATTCCTTAAATCAATAAGAAATTAATTTATTTAAATAAAATAATTAATGATTAAACGATTTTACATTAACGGTTAATTTTTTTAAATATAACCATTGATTTAAGTTAACCATTGTCTTAATGGTGGGAATAAAAATATCAATCATTCATATTACTTCAAATTAATTTTCAATTCTTAATTCTAGACCAGCCAATAGTTTTCGGAAAAACTAGTTCTAAAAATTAATGAGAATGATAGACATTTCACACCGTTTAGAATCACCCCTTTTAAGGGCATAAAAATACGCGGGTCAACCAAATGTCCAAGTCATAAGAAATCCGTTAAACAAATATTTGGTATGAAAATATATTTCCATAATGAGAAAATTTCCCATGGGTATAATTTCTCTTTAGTGAGTAACGGTTATATTTAATAAGGATCCCTTATGTATCCTTCATTTATTTAACAATTCCATCGCGCATTTATCAATCGGGGGTAAGTGTAAATTAATCGTAACGATCAAAAAATCTATATACAATATATTATAAACCGAAGGACCCACACACCTTTTCTGAATTTTCATCAAGGAAAACTTGTTTTCCAATCTTAATCTTTCAAACATTTAAATTTAAATTAAATATACGAATGGTACGTTCTGATGACTTATCCTCATATTTTCTAAATATATCGAGAAATTAAACTGTATATTCAAGGACCACAATTAGATATAGGATAAGGAAAATTATTATTACTATTAAACCCTTTTCTCAATCGGGGACTTATTAAATAAAAAAAGTCCTTTTGCGACAATTGGTTCCATTCACGCATGCTTATAAATAATGATTGACACATTCAAGTATTAACTGTTCTTGGCTCAATTATAAATATATTTATATTTCGTCCTTTTTAATTTGTACATTTTTAATATGTTACCCTGAATATTTTTATAACTCTTGTCCTTCTTAAAAAAAACAGGATACTCGTCACTGTAAATTATCACAGACTTTCTAACTACAAGTAGGTAAGGAGTAATTTATCAAATGGGTTAAAAATCCATGGACTAGATTATCAGGACTATCCGAAGAGAAAAGACTTACTTTTATTGTCAAAATGATTAATAAAAATATAAATATATTTTTATGTGATAAAGAAAAGGATCAAAAGCACCCTTGAATAAAAATATTTTTAATCCTTTTCGTGTTAAGCACCTCACAATCTCCGTTCGAATATGCTTTCTCGAACGGTAGAATTTTGATATTTACCCTAAGTCAAAAGGAAATTATTTGTTTATTGAAAGGACTAATGAACCGAAAACTTGTTTCGGTACAAAAAAAAGGACAGTTATTTTTTAGGGAACCAGTTTAAATGTCATAAAGAACAACTTACTTTCTGTTGGATATCTTTGGCGCTGTGCTCATCGTTCTGAGGATAAATAAAACAAACGATGTAATTAGCATACGGTCAATATTGGGTGGGTGGTTAAATTTCTGTTAAGGGATATATTTTCTGATGGAAAATTCAACCCCCCCCCCCTTAGAAAATTTCGTACATAATAAATATAAGTTTATAAATCAAAACATCACCAACAGACGACGAAACAAAGTTCAAATCAATCGTTAACAGTGACACTTTTTGGTGTATATAAAATATGAGTAACCCCTAACAACATCCCCAACCAGTTCCAGGGTGTTTTTTTACATCCAACTTTACCCTATTTCAGAAAAACTTTGTATGTATTTAGAATATATCCTAGTAACTCCCTTTTCTATGCATCAATATCACCGCATATCTCCCCTTATATTTCAACGAACGATCCCCCCCGAAAATTATTCGAAAAAAGTTAATAACATCCCGAATTAAGGAGTTATGGGGAGGCAAACAAAAAATATAGAATATTCTGGTATATAATATAGATATGGTGGAATGCCTCAATGAGTTTCTTTTGTTCTTAGAATTGTGATTGGTCGTCAGGATGTTGTAACTATAGCTATAAGAAGTTAGATATATTTCTGGGTAACCAATGTTATGTAATATTATCGTATAGAAGCTACAAGGTCCTTTTCTTATGATTGTGAAATGTATATATATTTTTAGGGAGAATAAATCTGTGGGTTAATATGGATCGATTTTGTATATAAGGTTGTTACATAATATTACAGGGAGTAAGGAAATATATCGAAGAAAATTATATAGGTCTGCCCTTCAGACTCCCTCACTAAATTAAATATCCTATTTCCTGAATAGCTAGGAGACTAAAATTTGATTGAAGGATTGGAGAAATTCTCCTTTCCGGGAAAAGGAACCTAACAACCTATTACTAGGTTTTATTTTTATTTCATGCAAAGGAATCTAGCAAGTGAAAATATAGAGTTAAAACCGGATAATGTCTGAACAATTTAAAGGAAAATTCGGGAAAGTCTAGAAAATTAAAAAAAAAACGACAATAATTGCACACTTTTTATACGAATTTCCTCCCATTTTTCCTGAATTTCTTCCTAATTTTACCAGATTATTGTTTTATGGCCTATAATCACCTAATTTGGCTGCACTAATATTTCCCTCATTTTTGATGAGCTAAATTACAAATTCATTTCAGGTATTTGAAATTAAAAAGTTAGTTGGGCCAATTGCGAATGGAAAATTGATTATTTTCCAGTATATTTGCTAATCGTGAGATCAATTTTAAAAATTTCAGTCAAATTTGGCTGAACTCATTTTTCTCGCATTGCCGATGAGCTAAATGCTTAGAATAATTTCAATGTTTGAAGAAAAAAATTATTTGGCCGAATTATGAGCTTTCCTTAAGAAAATTGATTAATTTCCGATACATTTCCTTGTAAATCGCGAGGTTAATTTTTGAAATTAACATTTTATTGAGAAAAGTTGACCCAATTTTGCTAAACTTATTTTTCCCCGATTGCTAATAAGTTGAACGGTTGGACTAATTTCAGAGTTTCCAAATAATAAATTATTTGCCAAATTAGGAGGATCCTTAGGAAAATTGATTAATTTCCGATAGATTTCTTTTTAAATCTCGAGGTCAATTTTTGAAGTAAAAATTTTGTTAAGAAGAATTTGCTTAATTTGACTGAATTAATTTTTCCCGAGTAGCTGATGAGTTAAGTAATCAGATTAATTTCAGGGTTTCGAGAAAAAAAATAATTTGACCGAGTTAATAGCTTTCCTTTGGAAAATTGATTAATTTCCGATACACCTCTTTGTAATTTGGGGGATCAATTTTTGAAATTAAATTTTTTTTTAGAAAAGTTTACTAAATTTGCCAGAACTATTTTTTCCTTGATGGCCGATGAGCTAAATTAAATACTAATTTCAGGGGTTTCAGATTAAAAATTGAAGCCTAATTACAAGTTTATAATTTAATCAAATCAGTTTTAAAAAAATTGTAAATTTGAAGGAAATTTAGAAAAATTCAAAAGTTCGAGAAAAAAAAACAAAAAGAGCGAGATAAAAATAGGGAAATATTAAACTACAGCTAAGGAACAGCTAAGGAAGAATTTTGTAATTTAAATATAAATTAACTCGAGATAGTCGGGCCTTTCCCGAAATTTCATATTTGATGGACTATTTTTTTTACCCAACTTTCGACTTTTACCCAACTTTCAAGGACAACAAATTAGAACAGCTTAGTCAAAATTATAAATACGATAAAAATTGTCAAAATTTCAATAAATTAATATAATAAATTTGAAATACCAATAATTATTCCTATAATATTACCATAAGATATTTTTGAAAGCTTTTGAGAAATTTTTAAAATATATTCAGTTACTCTTTGATGGAGTAGATTTTTGAGAATTAATTTAAAGGATTAAATGTAACAAATTGGATTGCAATTTCTGATTTCAATTTAAACTCAACAAACACTTAGTTTTGTTAAAATACCTGCAAGAAAATTGTAAAGGGATACGAATTCATGAGAGTTAACAAAATCTTCCTTAACATTCTGATAGTATTCCCTAGCATTAATATAAAATAAAAAGTATTACAATTATGCAAGATAAACAGTTCATAATATAACAATTTTCCTGGTTATATTTATGCATTATTAATGAATCGCATACCGTATACGGGAATCAATGAATGGGAAGCCATGTATTCCTACCTACATGTTATAGGACGAAATCTAACGTTTGGTTAACGTAAAGTTTACCTAAAGAAAGCGAGGCGTTCGAGGGGTTAATATTTATCATCCCTTTGGGATATTTGTTCGTAATAAATTGTGTGTAAAATATAAAATATAAAATATCATATATAAAATACTTCTACCCTAATATTACACGATTTTTATACCAACTAGGTTACTTTTATATAAGTTTTCCATTGCCGTAAAGTAAACATTATTCCATACAAAACTCCTTTCTCCATAAAGGAATAATACATGGAATTAATAATTTTTTAATGTGGGGTATAATAAACTTCATCCTATACCATCTTATAATAAGATGACACGGGGTGCTTCTAGAAATCAATAAATACCTTAAATGTAGTCATCTTGCTACTCTTATTTTAAAAATCGCGTCAAAAATCGAATTTTAAGAACCAATTAATTCAATCGATTTCGGTCAAAAGTTCCTTTTGAGATAAAAGATCAACTAAATCCTTCGATTTTATAGAATTTTCTCGATAGCATTCTGAAAAATTAAATTTTTCGGAAAATTGTATTAAGGATTCGGAAAGTCTGATTAATTAAAATTAAACCTAAGGCTACAGTGAGAAAAATTGTGGAACGAACTTTTTTAAAAAATTAACCCGCTGATTTTATAGCGGTAAATATAAGAAAATAAGTGGTAAATGGGTGGTTTTATGCGAATCTTAATAATTTTCCGGAAAATTTAATATTTTAAAATTTCCAAATAGATTCGAATAGTAGATGATTTGGGTGATCTAAAAATATCTTAAAATTAAGGGGTCCCCTCCCAACTTATATTTTTAAAATTTCGCCAAAAATTGACTTGTGAAAGATCAATTATTTCCTTCCATTTTTATTCAAAATTTTTTCTAATAATTTCTAATAATTCTAATCCAATGACGCCAAAATATTTTTAAATATTTACCAAAATCATGCTAGAAATCAGCCCTATTTTGAATAAAAAATTGAACTTTTATTTTATAGAATTTTCTTGACATTCTTGTGAAAAACTTAAATAGCCGGGAAATTCTGTTAAAAAATTGGTCAATTTATTTACGCAAAATTAAACCGAAGTGTACAGTGAGGAAATTAAATCGACCAAAGATTCAGGAATTTCTTTAAATTTTCTTCGAACCTCCCTATTCCAAATAAAAAAGATATTTTATCGTTTTGAGCCAAATACAAGTCCAACAAAATTTTTTTTTTCGGTAGCAAATTAATTGGCATCTAGTGTTGTTATGTAAACATTAATTCATACGTTCATATGTTTACATAACTATTTACACATGGCTCTCATACAAGTCCCATCCAATATTTTCAAAAGGACCATTTTCGTAACAGAAATCACATCAATGGTAAAAAAAAACAAATTTATTTCACATGAAATTGAAGGAAATCCAATTTAGAGAATTTGATATGTGTAATCTACCCAAAAGGACAAACTAATCGATCCAAAAATTAGAATATTATCCTTAGAATATCCTTCAAAATTCATTAAAATTTTTAATAGGTTAATAAAAATAATTAAATTCCTGTCATCATAGACAGGATAATAATCATCATCATTTTCATCCTAAATAGTATATATTCATTTTCTATGGTGGCACAAATTATTTTTACGTTGAAACCTTTTTTTTCCCGTAAAAATAGGAGTTTTCCCTACATTTTCGCAACCATTATACTTGCAATCTCATTCTGTTATCAATCTAAACAAATCGCAATGTAATGTAGCTGTAGGACGTAGGAAAATTATGCAGATATAACCAAGGATATACTACGAGTCTATAGATCATTTTAATATCGTCGTGTCATCTTTATTGAATCCGAAATGGATAATCCTTTCCTGTTATATTCGGTATATACCATCGCTCATCATAATAATGTTTCTTATATGTCGTACACCGAGATATTTTTTATTTAAAATTTTATATCACTCATCGGGGCATAATGCGGTAAGGTGTATCGCAAAAGGATATCCACTATTTGGAAAGCCAGGGCTATGTAATGACATTATCTTATCGGTTAGTTTATGTAGATATTATGGATGGTATAAAATACATATGTATTTTGAGAGATAAACCAAATCAAACTATACTGTGTTCCTGTAATAAAATTTTATACTGGAAGGAATTGAGGGTGGAACTATAATTAAGAAAGATTTTCGTTAATTTTCAAAAAATCATCTGATTTTCATGAAACTTTCAAATTTTGAAAAATGGGAATTTTTTGAGAAAAATGTCCTTTCTCGAAATTTTAAAAAATCCATCGAAAAATTCGGTTAAAATCATTTTCAAACCTCCCTAGAAATAATAAAATGCGTAAGACGGTCGGGTGAATGTTCCACGTCAAAATATGTCCCTTTATTCGACCCATATGAAGCCATAGAATGTATTTGAAAGACATTATCTGATAGACCGATTTTATGTCATACGTAAATTGCATAATAATCATACCCCATTCAGATACCCTATATGTCATGTTTAGGGGGAAATAGGAAACTATCAACCGAGATACTGGGTTGTTACTCCATACAATGTTGATATACGATGTCCTTCATTTTAAATCCTATATATCGGAGTAATAATGAAGATTATTATCAGTTTCACGTCTAATCATTATTACAAAATTATGAAATATATACGATACATTGTATGGGTAAACTTTAAACTTTCGATGGGTTAAAAGGGTGAGGGATGTGCTGAATGATTTTTACAAAATGAGAAAAACCGCAATTTATTATTAAAACGGAACGGTAGGATATTAATATTGGATATTAGGTGGACGTAGATTTTCCATCGTTTCTCTCGGTAGATTCAATTTATTTCGTATCAGCAAATGATAGAATTTTTCGAACAACCCATTTGCGAGAAAAATAGGATAAATCGTCCAACCCAATAGCCCGAGGTCAAAGTCAAATTAATGATATTTGTGTAATAATAATAAATTTGCGAGAATGGTGAATGGTGAATGGGTGGTGACGGTGTATGTTCGAATTATATTGCTTTTAATATTTCATATATTAAATCCGTAAGATTTTAAGTGGTGATATTATAATATTGAGGACGAAAGACATATTGCATTGGTTTTAATCCCTCCCAAAAATCAATTTCAATTTCGAATTTATAATTGAATATTAATAATTGATATATTGAGAATGGCTTTTTAATAAATAATAAATAACATATAGGGTCGATGTTTTCGTTGAATTTCCCTGCTAATTTTTAAAATTAATTTATCTTATTAATCCCTCTTGAATAGAATGACCCGCTGATTTTTTGGGAGGTTGGTTTTTTTTCTCAAAGGAAAAGAGTCTGCAGCATTCTGCAAGATCATCGTGCATGGAAAAAGAAAAAAAAGTAGGTAATTAGTGTTCATTTTAATTTTATTGATAAATTTCGAAACGGTAGACAAATATGGATGGTTATAGGTCATATATAATTTTATTAATAATTTCTTGGCACATATATCATATTCTACTTGATATATCACCTGTCAGCGAGTTGAATTAAATAAAAAAATAAAAAAAATTTGAAATAAAAATGAAGACAAAATGAGTAGAAGAAAATCAACAATTTTATTGACAGCTGAAGGTGAGATTATGTCATTAATAATCATACATATTCGTACATTCAAAAAAAATATATATTTTTCTTAAATCATTACTGGTAATGCCGTTTGATCCATTCGTCAAAAAATTTATTTTGAAAAAAAAACCCTAAACAGACGTTGATTAAAAATTGGACTCAACACTGGATGGAAAAGATGTCTAACGATATGATGCATTTTTTTAATCGACCGGTGTAAGATGATGGGTACATACCGGTGGACCGTTAAAACATCAATTATTTTTTTTTCCGCCATGAAATTTATAAATTAATAAATATTTATCATCATCATTAATTTTTATTAAAAGATAATTACGGGATGGAATGTTAGATGTTTTAAAAACATTTTTCCCGACTTTTCTATATTTATAAGATGAATTTATGAAATAAATTAAAATAAATATTAAAAAAAAAAACATTGTAGGTACATTATACAATTGTTATTTCTTTTTTGGTAGCCCAACCCTGCGTTTATTAATTTTTTTGTTAAGAAATCTTAAGATGTCTATATTTCAATCATTCGAATTGTGATAATGACTGGGCATTTAATTTATAACTTTTACAAATAAATCAAGTCAATTTTTTCGCCGTCTTTCTATTAAATTAACCGATTTTGTATCACCGGGTGATATTTCACCGACAGAGCTGGTAGGCATTGAGTCTATCTAATAAATAAAATCTGCATGCCTATTTTCTATTCTATCATGGTTTTATATAAGAACAGGGAATATTGAAGCAGATCCTTAAAAAGACTGAATACGACATTTGTTAGAAACTCATTTCCTTTGATTTGTTAAGTCAGATAATGGTAACTGCATGAACTATGAAATGAAATATGAACTATGACAACATTCTCCTTCAGAAGTGTATAGAATAGGGAAATGTACGTCCACGAAAAGTATGCCTATAAAATTTGTTTACAGCTAGGGCTAAATTTTCTTCTCAAAATGTCCATGTATGCCTAATTTATACAAAATTTCTCAAAATTGCCTTTAAAAAAAGATGATGAGACAGTCAAAGAAAATGTCACGAATTATTTAAAATTTATTATAAATCCTAAAAATCTAGAGATTCAAAAATCATGGAGTTGCATCATAGCATTAAATGGTCAATGTACAGGATGGTTAATTTTTTAATTTAGGAAAGAGCAGGAACATCCTTAAAAAAATTCACATCAAAATCAAGATATGTTGGGTTGATATTGAGGCTGATAATAAAGCCTCTATCAAACGAATTTCTTTTTTCCCATAAATTCGATTGTAATAATAATAAAATGTTAACGATTTATAGGTAATTTATAGGGAATCTCATATACTGGTAGAAAGGACCTCTCCATCAGTATAAATATCCTTAAAAAATTAGGGATTCTCTATTAAAAATAAAGAAACAACAAAATCAGTATTTATTTTAAAATTTATTTATAAATTATTTAAATAAAATTATTTGAATATCTAATAAAAGGACATTCTATTCGGTGGTTGAATGATCTTTGAATTACATATCCGTTTGACAATGGAAAACTTATTGTAATAAAGAAAAATCGCGAACCCCTTTTCACAGCATTTCTTTCTGGACCCCATCGAAATATCATAAATCTCGCGGACAATATCAATAAAGTATAAGGGTTGGTCACATAAAAAGAAATTTATTTCTATTATTTTTTTGAAAAGAAATTATATACATGTAATTTTTCCGCATGATTTCCTTACGGACAAGTTTTTCTTGGTCCTTTTGATTTACATACCTACCTACATAAACCATGCGGTTTAAAAAAGAAAGTGTAAACATAATTGTATCATGTTTTCATATGAATATCTCTTCGAAGGGTTCGGGGATGATTTTCTCAAATTTAATTATTTAAATGCGGTGTGTTTCGGGGGTAATTTATAGCGGGAATATTTTTAAGATAATAGTCTTTTCTTTCCTTTTTTTTTTGGTCATTCCAAATGGACCATTGATGGGAACAATGTGATATCCATTCTCCATCTGCGAAACAGATATACGTTCTCATTAAGGGTTGATTTTCTATTATAATCAAATTTTTTTCTTGTCAGAATAATAAAATTTCTTTTCGAAGTTATTAGCCGGAAAAATTGTTTCGATTTGAGTAACAAGAAATCTGATGGTTATAAAGAGATGATGGAAAAACGTGTTATGTTTAAGAGCTGTGAAAGGGCATCAAATTTCTGACCTTTCTCTGAAGAAAATTCCCTTCAAAATCATTCATTTTAATACAAAACTTTATACTATAATCAATATTAATAATAAACAATGATTTCGCTTCAAGCTTGAATATTTTATATATCCAATTCATATCGAATATTTACTTAACACCCCTACCCTTACCAATACCAGATATATTATTTACATAAATTCCATAGAATTCAATTGTCTAATGGGCTTATTTGTTCCTACCGAACCGAATAGGTCAAGCCCTTAATTATTGGTATATCGGTGCTGGGATATTGTTCAATTTAATAACATTACAAATCAATGTGTGACAATAAATAATAAATTATATCAGTAATTCAATTGCTTCGTATATTGCGTAAATGAGGATGTGTAGGGAAATTGTATATATGACCTAGGGTGGGTTTTAATTTGATAAAAGAATCCAAAAATCATATTTCTTGTATCGTTTTTAAAATTCAGAAACAAAATTTCATCTGAAAAGTAGTACTATTCGTCCTTGGAAAAATGAACGTTCCAATTTTATAATTTTGTATAAGATATCCTCCACTATTCAATAGATTACTCGCTTAATTTTTTAACTAAATTCAGAACTCCATTTTCTGAAAACGGGACCTGCCTATTTTAAATTTTATTTAAGAATCAGAGACATTCTGTTTAGATTTAAAATAAAAATTACATAAATCGGAAAATAAATCCATGATGTAGGATATTTCTTTCTAGCTCTTTCATATTTCAGAAAGAGCCCAAATAGAACAAACCGGACGGTTCAAATTTAATGCAAAACTCAATTTTCTGACTAAGGAAGCTGTATATTTTATAATTTATTTCGTAATTAGGAAAGCTTTCCTTCCATTTAAAATTAAAATCAGCTAAATCGGAACAGGTATTCTTGAGATAGGATATTTCTTTCCAGCTGTCTCTCGTATTGCATTAATTTTTTTTCGTAATTTTCTATTTAAATTCAGAACTGAAATTTTTCATCACGGAACCTAGCTATTTCATATTTTGGTCCCTTACCAGAATCATTCTGCTTCTTTTTAAAGTCAAAATCAAACAAATCAGACGAATGGATCCTGAGATATGGGACTATGTTTCATATATCGCCACATTTCCCACTAATCATTCGCAAATATTTTAATTTTAATTCAGAAATCGATGTTCGGACCAAAAAACCTGCCCACTTTATACTTTATTTTAGAACCAGTTAGGTCCTTTCTTAAATTAAAATTATGTCGGAAAGTAAAAGTCAAAATGTCTGATTGTATTTTGTATAAGTTTCCCATAAAATCTTAAA
>JANTOP010030726.1:0-11749 GCA_027564815.1 Symmerus nobilis | reverse complement strand
CACCCGAATGGTGCCCATCACTGAATTCAAATTTAAATAAAGCGCCTAAATAAAAAATTAAATTAAATTAAATAAATAAACCGAATTAGTGAACAACTATGTACGTGAAACGTTTTTGGGGACCTGATGATTTTATGGATTGGGTGCTGCGATCAATCAAGTGGGGTTCGCCAACCAGTTAAGTTCAAAGAAATCTGGAATTAAATATTGAAATTAAAACGGCGATAGTGCGAAAGTGAACAAACGTGTTGGAGAATATTGGATATTGGTTAAGCAGTTCGGTGATGGGCAAGTTAGGTCCTAATTAAAAATAAAATTTAATTAATTATAAATTGTAAGTATTTTCCCAAATAAATACAGTTAACTCTAATTTTGTCTTAAAAATAAACCCTTGTCCCACCTTTAATACCGAAAGAATTGATTTACGACATTTTAAGTGTGGCAAAGGAAATTTTAAAAAGACCACCCTTAAAGTGGCGTTACAACTCATTACATAATATTAAATACTGAAAGCCAGAGCCAACTATATATTCGATAAAGTTCGCAAATTCAACGAACCGATATTAATTATACATTCATCGTGCATTATATACATGGTGACTCGTTCCTGCAGGGCCAAACGGAGTGTCGGTTGGGAGTGATAACGAATGATGAGATATGAAAAAAACGTTGGAAAAGTAGATAAATTTCCTTTTTAGGGACGTGTAATATTTTTCGACATTAGACATGCGACATTAGATGATACAACAAAAATCACGATTTTTGAAGATAATGAACAAATATTTAATATTTAAAAAAAAGAATAAATTTTTAATGGTATTTTTTTGAAATATTAAATTTGGATGAAGACAATTTTTTAAAAGGAAATGTATCTACTTTTCCAACGAGCCTTTAATCAAGTGTGTGTGTCAAGAAATGTACGAGATATAGGAGATAGAGAGGTCAAATATCGAAATTAACTATTTAATATTTACTGGCCCATATCTCGAAATTCAGGGATTTAAGCCCCCCTGCCCATACGAATTTTTAATATCTCATCATTCCCTATCAGCTCCTACGTTTGACCCAGCAGGAACGAGTCACCCTATATATATATATATGAAAAGTTTGAAATATACTGATACCCATGACACAGTTTTAAAATTCCTTTTTGGTCCGTCCTAAATTAACACTGGAAGTAAATGCAAAATCTCTACATTAAGCTGTACTAGTACTTAATACGAATATAATAATGTTGCAATTTACTTTTCTCTCTCACACTTTTAATATGGAGGAAAAAAAAATATTTTAAACAATATTGCTGACCTACATAGGATAGGTGCAATGTATTATTCCATAAATATGAAACTATCCCAGGAAATTGGTGATTTGATAGTAAGCAAAGTGCTACAGTGCCTAAGGGAAAAAGCAGATAATAAAACTTTTAGTAAAATTACACCCCTCAATTTTAAATATAAAATGAGAACACTATTTTTGAATTGAAAATAAAAGTTTTATTCTGAAGTGGACATTGGTTGCTCGGTTTTGTTAAAATCAACAGATTTGAAACGCCCATGCACATAATGTTATAAAAAATAGCCATTGAACTAAAATACATGTAATGTATGTCCAGTAACTTCAAACTGCATACAAACCATTTCATTTAAAAACCATTAAACGTGGTGTTGTCTAGAGATTTTCATTATAATTTTTCGAAATGTATTAAAATGTGATTTGGGATTGTGGTGATTTATTTTCGAATCGGTTCGAATTAAAACTTGGGTTAATGGTAAATGCATTTATTTCATCTACTGGTAAACCTTTTGTAAATAGGATTTAATGATTTATTCAGTTGATTATATCAAAATCTAGTAAATTATTCCTTATTTCAAAATCCTGTCATTAGAACATGTTTCGGTACGCTAGTGTACGTTATTTATTCCTACATATAGTATATTATGTATAATAAAAATGGACCTCAAAACAAATTTGGAAAAATTGGTACCCTAAATCTATTCCCTCTAATTTAAAAAATATGCCGCTCAATAAATTTTAAAACCAAATAATTTCCAACAATTAAAAATAAAATTGAAAAATGTTGTATCCTTTAGTTAATCTTAAATTAAAAAATCGCAATTTCAGCAAAAAAAAAATTTTACCATGTATGTATAAGTTAAGTAAGGTATCGTGTTATATGGAAAAGGAACATTTTGAAATGTGAACAAAGATCTTCTTTGCTTTATGGGATCAAATTTAGACAATTAGATAATAACTCATTTTGATACGTTTCTTTTATTTTCAATTATTATTTATTTTCTCATTCACATTATTTCTGTACTTTTAATATTCAATAAGTAAATTTGAAGTCAAAATAATTATAACTTAAATCATAGATATTACATAAAATACATTAAACCATTAATTGTAAAAATTACAAATTATATAAAATAATGCCCTTAATCTTAATTTAACAATTTTCTTCGAGCCCTTGACACATTTTTGTCATGTTTTAATTTTTGCTCTAATAATAATTTATATATTTTAATTAGTTTTTGGGCGTTTGTTATCCTTTTATCAGGTCTCAAAGCTTTAGTCATAAGACGTACGTAACATAAATATAAATTGGAGTAAAATTTACGTATTATATCATATATGTAATAATTAGTCAGAGTATTGTTCATGTCATCGATAAAATTCATACGACTGCTGCATATTCGACGATTTCTTCTTAAGCTCGATGCACTATCTTGCTGTAGTAATTCTATGCAATATTGTACACACTTGATCACTTCAATTTTACAAGGTCTATGATCGATGAAAGTTATAAGTCTCTCGATTTTTAAGCTAATAGTATGATAGGTCTTCCAATCCATCTTGATTTAAATAACTTCGTTTTCCAAATTATTAATATTCTTTCGTTTTAAACTTTTCTATACTACTTTCAAACACTACAATTTTCACAATGAAACATTTTTCTACTATATAGTTAACTTTAGTTTAGGAGTTAATTTAAACCAGAGTATTATATTGTGATCCATCTAGCGTGGCGAATAATAAATAAATGACACGACCTATAATATCTATAAATATTTCTAATAGTTATATTGACTAATGATTTGATTTACAAGAACATAAAATGAACGGAATAAAATGAATAAGTTAATTATTAAAAGAAAATAATCCTTTTCTCAGGTACTCACAGTTATTTTGACTGTAAAACTTAATTATATTCGAAACATTCGATGAAGTTATTATGATAATTCTTGCAGACGATAAATTTCTACTTAATGAGTAAACAAGGATTCATAAAATATGTAATTAGATTCGCATTAAGAGTGTAACTTGTTACGAAAAATTATTGAGACGTATTTGTGGAGAAATTTGTAAAAATTATAGGTAAACAGAAATTCTTTTTCAGTCTTTGATAATTCACTTTGTTTTATCAAGGTTGATTTTAAGGTGGTACCTAAGAAATGAAAAAATAATATAACTCAAAATCTATTTTAGATTTGACATTGAAGTCAAAAAATGTAACTTATCAGAGGTGCAAAAAACTAAAAAATCACAATAAATGTACGAATGTGCCGATTTTTATAATCGATGCAGAATAGGGAAGATTAAGAAATGACAGTAAAAAAATTTATTGTAGTTTTCTTTTTATTTTAGCATGGTAACCTCTCTAAAGCTGTTCTTATATCATGTCATCGGACACTTGTACATTATAATGTTTAGAATATTTGAATTTAACATGTTCATGAAAAGTATTTTATTTAATTTATTAAAATTATATGTCCGATTATTGTTACCGACCGTGACGGGCCACTGGTGAAATGTGTCCGTCTACCGGTGATTTTGGGTGTTTGTACTTTATTCTTCCACGTAATTAATGATTATAAAAATTTTTTTAATTTCTTTTGAGGAATTACGTCTAAAATCCTGTAGAAGCTTCTAAATAATGTAGGTGTCGACAAATGCTGCAGCAGATTTGAAATAAAGTAAATTATATACAGTAGACCGCTTAAGTGTCCAACTATTGGGAGTTTTACCCTATAATAACATAAAATATTAATATATTATTATACATATTTATAATTCTATTAAATATATTGTTATTTCGAAAGTATACGGGAGAATTCATCTCTCTCGTAGATTATACATATACCCTGATTTACCATTGTGCCGCCATGACCGGGTTCGAACCTGATACCTCCGTCTCAGAATTTTATCCATTAAGCGTACGTGATGGCCTCCATTCTTCCTTCTTTAGTAGACTAAACTACTATTACAACTTCACCAAATGGCCTACCATTCTTAATTCTTAATTTTCTTAAATATACATACACTATTTGATTTAATTATGATGATATATATACGTCCAATCAATTTTTGATCAATAATTTTCATCCGCATTCCATTAATGATGGAAGACCATAATTTTGAAAATAAATTAAAGATTATATGGTTTATCCATCAAATTATAAAATCTCTTGTTATTTATAATTAATTTGTAATATATAGCCATACCATATATCATTTCAGTATATGACTATTTTACGAGTTCAATTAATTTAGGGGTTCCTAATAAAATTTTATGATACCGAAAAAAATGAAATTCTAATTAGAGTAACATTTTATGTCATCATAAATTTATATGACCTTGTTACAATTTTATTTGAAAAATTATATTTCTTGTACGGTCATTTTTAAATATGCCATTGCTTTCTTAAGTATCCTACTGATTTTTAATTTAATGAATGTTAAATATTTTACATCCCGGTTCCACCCAACTGTTTAACACATTTGTATGTCACCCTTGCAAATCATTTCGGCTGCTTAATGTATAAGCCATTGGGCCTACGAGGCTGGAGTTATTATGCTGGAAACCGATTTTGTCGATACAAATTATTATCTTATAAATAATCATTTGTTAGCACTAGACTTAACAACCTACAGCCAAATGTAATATATTGCCTCAGTTATACGGTTATTTGTTTCAATTCCACAACCGGGAAAATCACGTCTGTGATATCCACACATTCGTGAACGCATTGCAGATTGCACGGGTTGGAAGGGGGTTGTGTGTTTCCCTTCGGGTTAATGCTAAGGGGTATCAAGTTTGCAGATTGATATCGTTCCTCGATGAAAATTGCGAGGCCCGGCCGTGCTGACAAACCGCAAGGTAGGTGCGGTGTGCCATATGTATAGTATAGTGTCAAGATAGACTTATACTTATTCGTTTCAAACCGAAGTTTTTATTTAAGTATTCGGATTAAAATATTCCCATTTCATAATAAATTAGAGTGGTCCCTTGACGTTCGAATTCACGAGGGTTATGTTCCAAAATAAAAACTGAGAATGTAAAAGTACCGCGAATAACTTTTTTGTCTTAAGGGGAGGTTTCGGTAAAAATTTACGGAGAAATCGATTTTTACTTTATATGAAAGCTATAAGTATCTTGTATATGTGGGTAAAAGGGTTTTTCAATCCACGATTTATTTACGCCGCTACATAGATTTTTAAGGGGTTTTCTAACTTTAGACGCTAAAAAAAATTCTATTTTCCTAAATTTTTGGATAGATTTATATTATACATATATACACTATTTATACACTATTAATATAAATGTTTTTCCACTTAATAAATACACTTTCGAAATACCTAAAAAAAATTTTTTCTTTTTATTTAAGTCACGATTTATACACGGAAATGTTAGTTTAAAAAATGTCCTTAAAAATTGTAGGTTTGCGCTGATGATGAAATCTCGGAAACGGATCATCTGAATCAAAAAAATCAAACGGTTGATTCAGTCTATTAATGGCTAAAGCGCATATCATACGATTTATGATATATACAAAAATAACAAAATGGCGGACATTTCTTGAAAAAACAAGAAAAGGTGTGTTTTTTTCATGGTTTTTGGCAAAAGAAAAATAGTAAATATCAAAATTAAAAAAATTCTTTGATATGCGCTATAGCCATAATTGTAAAGAATATATGGTTAAAAATTCATAAAGATCGGTTCGGTAGTTTCGAAGTTTCATCAACGAGGCATCGAAAAACATTGTTTTGAGAAAAACGCGTTTAAATCGTTAGGGGTCGGGACGGAAGGGGGTAACTTTGGCATGGAAAGGCTATATATAGGCTCCGATCCGCATAAAATTTTAGTATGATACTTTTGGATATGTATACTTTCGAAAAATGTAAAAACAAAACAATCGATATTTTGAAAATTATAAATTGAGAAGACGCCTTAAGTGCAGGTTATACCTTTCTCGATGAAATTTTGCAACGGTATTTTTTTGCACTTCTGGCATCCCCAAAGGGTTTAGAATACACCCTTGAAACAGTTATCCAATAAAAATTTTTTTATTTTGAATCAAACAATTGTAATAATTATTTTCAGTAGTCCTACAGTAAGTTAACATTTTCAATTTTACAAATCTTATTTGTGTTCCTCAGATTTCCTCAGATTCGTGTTCAGCAACCCCGAAAACCTTGATATACAGAATTTGATAAAAATTGAACAATATTTTAATTTTTGGGTCCGCCATTTTGTATTTTTCAAGTCTGACCTCAGATTTGTGTTCGGCAACCCTGAAAGCCACTGTTTGAAAAAAAACCATTACTAAACCGGGTAAAACCTATACGAACACTTTAAACACGTTTTACTCGAAACAAGATTTGTCAAATCTGTGAAGAGTCTAGCTTCTGAACCATTCAACCAATTTATTTCTTTCTTTGCCCCAGTAAAATAAACAATTTTCTCCATGGGATCAACCTACAACATGATAAAATTGTCAGCATTAAACATTTCTTTCAGAGGGCCAAAGTTAAAAAATAATAGGAAACATCACTTTTTCTTTTCAAGTGCCTTTTAATATTTTATAGATTTATCCCATTTTTCATAATGTTCCCTCGATGGCTAGCTTTTTGTTATGTTTCTATATTACGATTTGATGACGCTATGCCCTTCGCAAAAACGTGATGTTTTGAAAAAGGTTTGAATTTGAAGCTGCCATATTGGACGCCATTTTGTTAGGAAAAAAATAATAATAATTGTGTCAATAGATTAAAGTACAATAAAGATTTGATAATAAAAACCAGACATCTAAGTCACAACGGGTGCTCAAAAACTGTTTTCAAAGTTTATGTAATTTTCGGCCAATTATACCGAAACCACCCCTTAAAATCAAACTTTGAAAGCTATAACTTTGTGTTATACCTTGGGATTTCCGGTGAACAAAAAGCCCAAGATAACGTAGAATTATACACAGATTAATTGGTTAGAAATTTTCTTTATTTCGATGTTAATAACTTAATTCACTGATTAATTTAATTTTGATTGAATTTTTCTTTATTTTAATTAAGTTATGTTCATTAACTAAATTTGACACAATGTTTATTTAAGATATTTTATATATATTATTTGGGTCTTTAATGACAATATTAATTTTTGATTATCTATCTCCTTTTTCTCGTTTAACTTTAATTTCGACCGATTTCACCAAATATTTTAATGTTCACCAATTTTTTTAAGAGACCTGTTGTTAATTCTTTTGAAAATCCGTTAGTCGACTCACTTTCTTTTCCGACCCAAGCCTTTGACTTTTTCCCAAGACCCGTATGGTTTTCCCTGAACAACTCTAATCCGCTTTCCTCATATGTGATAGAAAGGGATGGATACCACATATGAGGTTCGAGGTTAATTTTAAGGTGTTGAAATATTAAATAAAAGAAAATATTTTAAATGTTTAAAATTTATTTGGCCCACTTAAGAAAATGCATAGGATATGCATTTTAAATTTAAAGAAATGTGGAAACCATTAAAATAACAATATTTCATTTCGAAATATTTTATTTGTTGGTTTCGCATTTCTTTGAAAGAAAGTAAACAGATAGGAAAGAATAGGGTGCAAGATAAAGTTCTTGGCCCTATTCGATTTTTCTTAACGAAGATTGAGAAATGCGAATTAGAGTTGAAGTATAGTTGAGTGGGGTCGAAAGGGAAGGTAAATAAGTGCGCGGATAGTAGTGTGTTCAGAGAAATTTCAACATGTAATTGAAAATTACGGGGATTTTCTAAGCCAATAACTCGTGAATTGACATACGGATTTGAAAAACTATAACTCGACTGTCTTATGTGTCCAATCAGTATTTTTTTATTCACCTAATCTTTTACATGCAGATTTGCTTAAATATTTTTTATTTTTCATGACTATCAATCTGAAATGTATTTCATTCATACATTCATTTCATTCTATAAGCGTAAGTAAACAAATCCACGAATGTAAAACACGCGAATGTCGGGAACTGTACTTGCAATAGTCACCAGTAGCGATCTGTTAGTTTAATTTTAAAGGAGTAAGCGAAAGGTGGCTTAATAAAGGGTGTAAAAGTTCATATATTTCCATAAGTGGTTACATTCATTTCCCATTATTTTATTAAAATATTATATATCCTCCGCCAAATCATTATTATTTTTCATGAATTTTTCAACCAGCCTGAAAAAGGTTATGATTATTGTATGTGAAGTATCGTACAATTATTGTAAGTAAAGTGGGGTATTCACATCGAAAAAATCTAGATTAATACTCTAATTGAAAATAGATTACCATTTTGACTTTGAATCAATCAAATAAGTATATCTTGAAAAATTTTAATATTAAGGATTAGGAAATTTTAATTGAATGGTTCAAATAAAACCAATAAAATGTTTTACACTATTGATTTACCGATTTTAACACTATTGATGGTCATATACATATGTAGGAACTCTATTCTCTCTATCCAATAATGATTATATTATATTTCCTATGTATAGGTATTATTATAATTCCTATGTTAATTGTAATAAATTTATTATGAATATCAGGGCATAAAGTGTCCTCGGTACTAGGAGCTGGGTTCCCCTAAATTAGAGTTATTGAATAACACGGCCGTTCTTTCAGTATGGGATATGAAAAATATAATTACAGCTTAAACCAATGGCCAATATCCTTAAATTCACCTATATATGTGCCATATAACATTTTGCAATTCAACATTATTAGCTCCTTCGCATTACATTTCGCAATTAGCTCGCGAGACCAATGTTTTAATAACCAATGAGATATATGATTGATTGTGTTATGGATTTTAATAATAATATATTTTTATGACTAGATTCTATATCCAGAAAAACACATTTATTGCTTTAACACATTAAATCCAATAATAATAAATATGTATAAAAATCTATAATGAAAATAGAGTGGCTTTGTTGATGGATGGCTCTAGAGCTAGATGAATGAGCCATAGGATAGTAAAATCGAATTGAAAATCATCAATCATTCGGAAATACACAATTTGTGTATGATATTCTTCTCCAACGTAACGAGAAAAAAAATAACATGAAAAATTTTGATGTTATGTAATGATGATCATTGTGGAAAAGCTTCATCATTCTGGGTAATAATTTTTTCCTCAAATAATTTTGGTTTTCCTTCAATAACACCCACAAATTTTATATTTTTATCAATTTACTGACTTTAATACGATATTAAATCGTATTAAATGAGGTTATCCAAATAGTTACAAGGAGTTCTATTCAATTGCACCTTGCATATCATACACACGAATCGAGTTTGATATTTTATTTAAATAGTATTCAAATTTTAGCTCACATTTCGTATTTAAGCAGCATACAAATAAAATTCAAAAGTGTCCATTGAAAGAAATGTAATAATTTTTTTCGAAACATTTTGATGAAATTCTAGAAACTTGAAATTAAATTCTTTAGGAAGTCATACAATTATTAAAAAAATAAAACTGTTATGTAATAATTGCTTCAATCTTTAATCTAATAATGCTCAGTGGTGAATTTAAAACTTATCTACACAGCTATTCCAAATAAATATATGTAATTGGAGACATAAGTAATTAATAAATTTAATTGCATATTCAGTGCTCCTCCTTGAGTAATTCCAGTATTGAAGTTTTATTTAGATATTTCATAACTTTATTTTAACAAAACCAATTTCAAACCCATCATTACGTCAATTTCAAGTGATGATATCATATTGTTTTATCTATTTCTGTACAATATACACTTATACTTGAAAAGTTTATAAATAATAGTCTAATCATAATTATGCAAAATCAGCTAATTAATAATCAACTATATTATAATACAGCTAACGAGTGTGTATCTCCATTAATTATAAATCTAAAAAATCAGTTAGTAAGTTCGTAATTAGTTTCTTCCAAAATGTTAGACCTTTATGATAGAAAATATTATATGTATCAGTTAGTACTGGCCTACTTTTTGTAAGGAAGTTAGTATATGTAGTTATATATTCCGGTAGTTGTACATGTGCAGGCACACCTCGGGACCACATACGGTTAACCGCACTAAGAAAAACTAAACACGGTTACATCATTCTTTCATTGTTTCATCAAATATAAATTTGTAAAAATTTGGGATACAAATAAAGAGGGAAAATTGAACAGATGAATTAATCATTATTTATTTATGTAGAATTATTAATATGCTTCTTGTGCTATTAGCAATATATTATATAAAAGTTATATCAAATGTTAATCAATCTGACAGTGTATTTATTTTATTATAATATAGTATAATAACCCAAAACTCCGTAACTACTTTTATTACGATTTCTTTTAGCAATATTAAACATCGCATAGTATCCATGTTTTCCATTGGGGGATAATAATTTTCGTATTAGGATACGTATAAATATCGATGGATGATTTCTTCTACAAATTGATTGAAAAGTCATTTCCAGAATTTAGGTGACGAAACAAATTTTATTAACCATTATATGGTACAAATTTGGAAAATTGGAAAATAATGTTTTCAATTCAACCTCTAAAAGCATATTATAAAAAAAAAAAGAAACAAAGTTAGTATTGAGCCGTTAAAAAGCCGGTAATAATATAAAAAATACTACATTTCACAATGATTTATTGTGTTTTAGTATCATATTAATTGGTATATAAATAAAATACCAAGAAATACCAAAGGACAATTATTCGACATTTGATGATTACTAGGCAAATTCTGGTATTAAGTATCAATCCTAAAGAGATTAAAATCTGCTATTGATGTATAAACTGACATTGATATCATATTAAATAATTTAAATTAAGCAGATTGTGTAAGGGATGGGTTCCGGTTGTGGGCATGCTCCGGTTGTTGGCACCCCTGCGTAACTTTTGATAGCAAGCAAATGCTTTTGACCTGAATACTGCCGAACGTGTACGTTCACAGTACGTGATTTTTGTGCTGATACCCAAACGAATAGACATGTTTGCTGTATAGCTGTGAACAAAATAAAAATAAGTGACGAACAAAGAAAAAAAAGGATATTGGGAATATTTTGAAAGTGGGATAGATCGAAGTGATTTAATTGGAAGAGGTGAGTGTAATGCATATTTATGCAGTATCTTTATTATAGGTTATGATTCAATATTGATTACAACCAAAATGTTCACACAACACAATTTTTTGATCCATTGAACAAATGGCGGCAATTTCCGGTTATGGGCACCCCCCTTTATTTTTCGTTTAATGCGTGTGTTTGGTTAGCAATCTGTGTAATATCGATGTTTATGTTGACCTAACGGATTTTATGCAAAGATGGACGGGTTTCGTACATTTCTGTGAGTGTTCGGTCCGTTCAAAGTCCGTTGTTGGGAGAACCGAGTGTCGAAAGAATGCGATTGCGCAACCATAGAGGACGGAATTTTTCGTTTATTAAATAAACTGTAC
>JANTOP010030715.1:0-11751 GCA_027564815.1 Symmerus nobilis | reverse complement strand
AATTTAATCAAAAAAGAGCAGGAAAATTAAATTAATAATTAGATTTTTTAAAAGCTTGTAACTCGCTCACATATATTTTTTTTTTCAAAAATCCTAAAATTTTGGTTTTTAGTTTACTCAACAATTATTCAAAATAAAAAATCAAAATCTAGTAATTTCTTCTTTTGAAAAAATTCATTTTCATGAATTTTATCAAAATATGGCAAGAAAATTATTTAAAAATTGTTAAAAAAAATCATTTTTAAAAAAATTTGTAAAAAATTTTTAAAAAAATTCTTAATGTAAAGGAACATATGCCTTGCCAAATTGACTAGTAGCAAAATATTCGTTTATTTCCAAACTACGTCATAACTCTTGTATTTTTAAGCTAATGATTCATCACACCAACAAAATTTGCATATATTTGGAAAAATAATAAAAAAGAAAAATTGCATTTTCGCCAAAAAAAAGGAAAAAATTAAAACATTCTGGTACATGTTTTATTCCCACTTGATCTCATACATACGTGTTTGTGTTCAAAAATTTATTTACATAAAGTTAGCGGGTTTATTAGGGATGGGATTGGTTTGAGAGATATGCCAACTACCCAGAATTTTGGTTATTCATATATACAAGAGAATATATTGTATTTTCAAGAAATAAAATATAAAAACATCCCGCCCTACAAAACCTCGCACATAATAATTTTGTAAACAATGCAATTTTCTCTGATAGAAAAGGAAAATAAAGGAAAATCCAGTAAAAAATGAAAAATAAACAGAATGGAACAATAAATTTTCGGGTACATCATCTAAAATTTAAATAGACAGTCCAGGTTATTTCATACGGGGTTTGGGTAGTTTGTTGGGGAAATATATTTAGAATTACCCTTACGAATCCAATATTCCGATCGAATAGTCTATCAATATGACCGAATTTCTGGTAGGTATCCCGGGAAATTTCGATATCGATATCCAAAATATGTATAATTTCTATCAGAAAATAAATTAGAATAGTACATATTCGGGTTAGGGGTATGTATTATCTTTCTGTAATTCAAATGTTGAATAATTCATTAACCCATCAAAAATTGTTATAATTTTCTGTTTTGTCTGAAAGTTGTTTGTTATTTCGTCTCGTAACATTTATTCGTAGAATAGAGTATCATGTAAGGGTATGGTTAAGGGTTGCTTGTATTACAAAACTCTCAATGATAACCGTATATCATATAGATATATTTATATTACAGCTCTATCATATAGTCCGTCCAATGATATCATATGATATCATCCATTTGGGTGTTGAGTTCAACCGTTAATAATTCATTTCATTCACATTTCCAAATTTTCATAACACATGGGAAATGTGTGCGTTTTATGTTGAAAGTAGAGGGAAAATTTTAGGAAATTTGGAGGATAGAGAATGGAACATTTTACGTTTTCATTTTCAATCTTCAATGAAATTAAAAATACATTTTTTTTTCTTTAAGGGCGGTACGCTTCTTCGTAATAAAAATGTACTCGAAAAGGTCAGAAGAAAATCTTAATAATTAGAAAAACTCCTTAAAATGCTGGACAAAGTCGGAAAAAATCCGAGAAGTTAGGAAAATTGATAGGAAGTCGGAATAGTGGTATATTTGAGGATAAATATAAAATTCGGTAAATAATTGGAGGGGTTTGTAAAAATCGGGAAAATTCTGAAAAGGCTTAACAGTATCCAAGGAATTTGGATCGAGACTTAATATTGAGACAAAAACCAGTGGCGTGGCGTCTAATGAGGAGAAGGAGCAGAGCACACCTTCGAAAGTATGGGCCAGCTACTCAACAAATCAAACATTTTTATTTCATTAAATTACTAAGCTAGAAATTAAGAAAAGAAATATTTGTAATAAAATATAAATTATTATAATAAAGAAATAAACTTATCAAATAAATATGTATATTTGTTTTATTTAATTAATTATTTTATTTCCATTGAATTTAAATGAAATTTATATTTCATATTTTCCGAATCTTATTTATGCTAATAACGAAATTTCAAATTTTCCCAAAAGAAATCTCAAAAAATCTCGAAAGCTCACTAAAAGCTTAATGTTAAAATGTCTTGTTATATAATTTAGAATCGAATTTTTATCACATTTATAAAATTTAAATGAAATACGAAATTTTCGGAGAAAGCTTATCCAAACTATTAAAACAACAACAAAAGCTCTAAGATTCGAATTTAATTTTATACGCGTAAAAATCTATTTTCTATCCAGATAACGGCCCATTGCCGAAATTTCAATGTTATCCAAGATAAAGCTTTAAAAATCTCGTAAGCTCATTTAAAGCTTAAAATTTAAATGTAATTTCATATAGTTTGGGATCCAGTTTTTATCCGATTCATTAAATTCAAATGAAATATGAAGTTATCGCAAAAAAGCTATCTCAAACCATCTTAAGCTCAAAGATAGCTTTTTGATCTGAACTTAATTTTATACGTCGTGAAATATATATTCTATTTCTATACCGAACTTTTAATGAAATTTCACAAATTTGCTAAAGAGAGCTTCAAAAGTATCAAAAAGTATCAAAAGCTTATTGAAAGCTTAAATTAAAATTTCTGTTTTAAATTATTTCAAACCCAATTTTTATCCCATTCATTAAATTCGAGTGAAATATGAAGCTTTCTTAAAACATTTCAAGCTCAACGAAAGCTTTTAGTCCTAAACCTAATTTTTTACGTCTTAAAATCTATTTCCTATCTAGATAGCGATCCCTGAATGAAATATCACATATTTCCAAATAAAACTTCAAAGGTATCGAAAAGCTTAAAATTAAAATTTCGTTTTATATAATTTGGGATACAATTTTCATCCAATTCATTAAAGTCAAATGAAATTTGAAGTTTTCGAAAAACAGCTTTCTTAAACCATTTTAAGCTTAACGAAAGCTTTTAGTTCTGAGAATAATTTTATACATTTTAAAATCAATTTTTTATCCCGATAACCATCTCTTAATTAAATTTCATTATTTCCCAAAAATACTTCAAAAGTGTCAAAAGCTTATTGAAAGCTTAAAATTACAATTTCCTTTTATATTATTTCGGATCACATTTTTACCAGATTCACAAATGAAATTGGAACTTCTCGCGAAAAGCTTTCTCAAACCATTTAAAGGTCAACGAAAGTTTCAAGTTCTGAATCTAAATTTACACGTCTTAAAATGGAATGAATGATCCCTTAATGAAATTTCACATATTTCCCAAAAAAAAAAAAAAATCGAAAGCTTATTGAAAGCTTAAAATTATAATTTCATTACACATTAATTCGAATCCAATTTTTATGCGATTCATCAAATTTAAGTGAAACTTTAAATTATTGCAAATGCTTTCCCAAACCATTATAAGCTTTAAGAAAGTTTTAGAGAAAAGAGAAAATTCTACATAGGAATTTGAGAGTAGCAAGGATACCAGAAAAACATCAATTTTCCCAAGATCCCAACTAGCTGAAATGAATTTTAATTAGAAAATCCAGAAATCACCTATTTTTCCGTGCTCAAAACTAAGTTGAATAATTTCTTGTTTAATGCCACATTTTTCGAATTTTCTTAAGAAAACTTTATCCAATTTGGTTCAATTAGTTTTTCCTAGATTGCAGATTAGTTTGTTTAAAAATCAATTTCAGGGATTTTAATTAAAAAATTTTAATTTAACTCAATTACGAGCTAAGGAAAATTGATTATTTTCCGGTACTTCAGTCCGTTAATTGCGAGACCAACTTTTGATTTCAAAATTTTATTAAGAAAAATTATCCAATTTGACTGAATCAATTTTTCTTAGATAGCAGATTAGTTAGTTTAAAAACTAATTTCAGGGTTTTTAATTAAAAATTATTTGACCCAATTACCAGCATAAAAGTTAGTAAATTCGGTGCAAGAAATAAATTTGGGGACTTTTGAAATAAAAATCGAAGACGAAGAACTTCACTTTTTAAGAATAAATCGACTTTTAGGTAAACCAATATTTTTCGCTGGAAAAAATCGGATTTACTGGAAAATTATTCAATTAAAAATAGAAAATCCTCTTGCGTACTCTCTTGATAAATGGTAAAATTTCCGGAAAATGATAAAATAGAGCATAAAGAGTGACATATAGAGCATAACTTGAGTGATCTATCAATACCTTAAGATAAGGGGGCCCCTTCCCAACTTATGTATTTAAAATCCCGTTCAAAATGGACTTCTAACAAAATGAATAAAATCGATCGATTTTTGATCGTAATTTTCTTAAGAAATTCTTAAAATTGTTTTTTTTTTCAACAATTTTTTAATCAAAAGATGGCAAATTATTTCTAAGCAATTAGCGAAAAGATTTTATTTAAAAATTTTTTTAAAAAAAATCAGTCATTTCGGGATTTACATATTTTGTTTGTGCGAAATTGCCCGATTTCATAGAAATTTTCTGACAGTTTCGTGGATAATTTCCATTTCCAGGAAATTATCTTAAGGAATTGAAAAATCTGAATACGTAAGAATAAAACTAAGGATACAATAAGAATATTTTATAGAACAGTGATTACCAACGAAGCTTTCTTGAGTGCGAGAAATATACAATTACATATATGAAGCTTTAAAAGCTCGGGCAATTTGGGTAAAATGGGTTTAGGCATGGTAAACAGGGTTATAGAACAAACTTTTTAAAAAAAATTAATGCCCCGAATTTTGGTAGATAGGGGGTCGTACAGGGTGCGGTACGATAAATTGTGTACATCTCAAAAGAAACGGTTTCTGGAAAATATAATATTTCCAATTTAGAAAATGGATTCAAATGAGGAATATTTTGGGGGTCAGGGGGTCCCTCCCATCCTACTTTTATTTCTAAAATATCGCTAAAGGGAGTCAGCGACGAACGCTAAGACATCCTAAGATATGGTACTTAGACAATATGGTCCAATGAACATTTCATTTACAACATAAAAAAATGTATATGGAATTTTTCGGACAGGCTCGTGGATAACATCAATTTCCTGAAAATATTATTAAAGAATGGGAAAATCTGATTGTGGGAAATGAAACCTAAGCGTACAAGGAGGACTTCATAGAACAAATTTTTTTAAAAATGAAAATAAGAAAAGAAATAAAAATTCGACCATTTTTTTGAAAAAAAAAATCGACCAAACCTCTCAATTTCATACTTCAATTTCTGGGAAATTTTCTTAACAGATCGGAAATCGTGTTGATAGGAGATCATACTCAAAGGTACAGTTAGAAAGTTATGGAATAAAAAATTTTATAAAATTCACCCCCTAATTTTATAGGGGACGGTATAAGAGGAAACAATTATAAACACAATTCAAGGAAATGTTTATAATTTCCAGTAATATTAAAATTTTATAAATATCGATGAGGATTCGTTTAATTAATAATTTTTTTGATTTAATTATATGAAATTGCTAGGCGCGAAATCTCAAAATAATTAATATTTTAATGTATAGAATTAGAACAATTTTTAGAAGGCATAATCGGAACATTTTAATCCAAAATTTCAAGATAATCAGACAATTTTAGATTTCCATATTCAATTTTGTAATTTTTACGGGATTGAATCTCCTACCGAGAAGCAGATAAAATGGCATATCTAAATCCAAATGTAGCAGCCTGAAATTTCTAAATTTAATGTAATAATATAGGAGGAAGCCATGAGTAATAAATTAGAGATGGCCAGATAATTTAGCAAAAAATAAGCCGGAGAATTAATTGTAAGGAGCCAGGAAATTAAGAAAGGTTGATGGAACCTTGTCATTTTTTCTCCTATTTATGCGTAAAATTTGATCAACATTTTTAAATTGAATTTCTCTTTAAAGAAAAATCGCTTGATTTCTCTAAAAGTTTTTTTACCATATTCTTGATGAGATAAACTTAAAAATAATTTCAGGATTTCGGAAGAAAAAGTTTTCTGACCGAGTATTCGCTTTTAAAAACTTTCATGATTTTGTTTAATAAATTCTTTTGGCTTTTTTTAATCAAAGTTTTGAAATTGAATTTTCGTTGAAACAAAAATCGATCGATTTTGTTAAAAAATTTCCTGAATAATTGATCAGGTAAACTAAAAACTGATTTCAGGATTTTGAAAAAAAATTATTTTCTAACCGAGTTTTGATCTTTTAAAAATTCACAAATTCCTATATCTCCAATTAATTTTTTTGCTCTTGTTTGATTTAATTTTTGAAAAGGAATTTTACAAAAAAAAACCTAAAAGCTCGATTTAGCTAAAACTTTTATTCTGAACTCTTGATAAGACAAACTAAAATTTAATTTCATGATTTTGGAATAAAACACAATTTTCTGACCCAGTTTTGAGGTTTTAGAAAATCCTTAATTAAGGAATTAATTTCCTTGCTTTTCTTCGATCAAATTTTTTAAACGGAATTTTTTAAAAGAAGAGAAAAAGTAGATTTGGCTGAAAGTTTTATTCTAAGCTCTTTAGGAGATAAACTAGTTTTTTTTTCATGATTTTGGATAAAAGCTATTTTCTGACGGAGTTTTAAGCTTTTAAAGTATCAATTAATTTGAATTAATATTCTTGCTCTTGTTGGAACAACATTCTTAAACGGAAGATAAAAGCTCCATTTGGTAGAAAGTTTTTTTCTGAGCTCTTGATGAAGTAAACTAAATTCTAATCTAAGGATTTTGGTAGAAAAAAATTGTCTCAACGGGTTTAGAGCTCTTAAAATATCCATTATTCTTTTTAAAAATTTTTAAATTAATTTTCTTGATCTTTATTGATCAAAATTTGAAAAGGGAGTTTTATATCAAAAGAAATTCGGTAGATTTGGCTCCAAGTTTTTTACTGAGCACTTAATGGGGAAATTTAAAAAGTAATTCCAGGTTTTTGAAAAAAAAAAATTCTGAACGAGCTTTCAAAAATCTTTGAAGTTAATTTTCTTCCTAATCTCTTGATGAAAATTTTAAATGTAATTTTTTCTTTAAAAAAATTCGCTCGATTTGTCTGGACAAATTTTTTCTGAATATTTGACGAGATAAACTTGAAATTAATTTCAGGATTTTGGAAGATAAAAATTCTTTAGCAAGTTATGAGGTTTAGAAATTAATTATTAATTTTCTAGTAGAATTTAAGTTAATCGACGCTTTTATATCATAATTTTGAAGAAAAGTTGGAGAGTATCCAGACTATAGATTTTATTTTAATCATAGATTCATTCTCCATCTTTTTAACTTCTAGAGTTTTACCGGTAAAAATCATTTTTCATTGTTGAAAGTTTTTTATAAAAAATAGTTGAAATAAAACTATCTGAATTCTACATATCTTTTTTGAAATCTAAGAGATTTGCTAAATTAGGCGAATTTTTGACTCAAATAATTATTTATCTCAAAACCCTGAAAGTAGCTATAAAATTATCTCATAATTTGATATTGAACGTAATTAGTAGGCTTAATATCAAGTTCCCATCCAGTGAATTTTAAATTCTTGCAGGAATTATGCACAATTTCTATTTCTCTTTAAATAAATCTCATAAATTTAAGAGAAATGGTCATAATTTCCCTAATTAACTTTAAATTAAATTTTTCCCTGCAAGGAAATTGCAGTGGAAAGTCAATTTTAGTTGGGTGGAGTTAAAAGCGCAGTTACTCATCGTAAGTGACCATTTTCTTAATTTAATTTACAGAGTTATGGAGTTAAGTGGATCATCTGAGCTGTCGTATTATTATAATTATCTTAATAATTAATTATTAATTAATTGCAATAAATATTAATATTTTTAAATAATAAATTGCATTTTTATTTGAATTAATCATTTATTTTAGACGATCTTTGATTAAGATTCGCTAGCCATCGTCTCGATAATCTCAAATTTTATTCCGACTTATAGGAGGACATGAAATTTTGAAATATTTTCTGCAAAATTTCTCGTAGTCTACAAAACCTCATCCCCGGTCAGACATAATCCACCAAGATTCTGATCAGATCAGTGATCAGTGTACTCCTCCTAGTATGACGCTAACAAGTGGTATTATCCATATACGCTATAAGTCGAATTAACTCCTTTATAAACCTAAACCTAAACCTTGAAAGATCATACTTAAGGGAGCGCTGAATATTTGACAAGTAACCCTTAGAGAGTATGCGCTTTGACGAAAATGCTTATATGAGGAATATGCATGAAAAAATGGCAGCCGATGAACTTCCTTCTGAAACCAAATTATTTTTAAAAATTAGTACATTTGGAAGTTATGGTTTCAAATCGATAAAACGCCATCCTAATAAATTTATTTCATTTATTGATAAGACTTGCAGGTCATCCAATCAAAACTCCTCCATGGATCCATGAAATCGTTGCCGTAATATTTTGAGTTTCGTTGCGCTTAAAATATTTGGATGGAAAGTATATTCAATACCAATAAAATTTACTCCAAAATTATAAGCTTTCTTTGAGCTTTTAAACTTTTATGGAACTTTTATACGAATATTTCAGATTTGATTTAAAATTTATTTATTCGGATTAAAAACAGGTTTCAAAACGTATCAAATTTTATTCAAATCTTGAAGCATTCGCTGAACTCCTAAGTATGCGTGGAGCTGTTATCGTACCATTTTGAATTTCGATGCAATTAAATTATTCGAATTGAAAATAGGTGTCAATACGAATTAAAATTATCTCCTAAACCTAAAGCATTCTTTGAGCTTTCAAACTTTGGTAGAGCTTTTGTACGAATATTTCAGATCCTATTCAAATTTAATTATTCGGATTAAAATTAGAAAGCAATATTCAAAACTTAAAGCTTCTATTCACATTTTTAAATTTATTCAGAGCTTCTGCATAAAAGATCCGCATTTCATATAAATAAAGCTAGTCGTCTAACGTAGAGCTTTCATAAAGTGAGTGAGGGGGTGGAAGAAATAGATGGCATAGTAAAGACGTGAAAGAGAATATTGAGGGCCCAAACATTGAAGGTCCATTGCCCGGCCAATCATTCTGAAATTAAACGCGTTCTTAGCGTACAACCGTACATTTCATTTCTCATTTACATATAGAGGAGCTAAACTCCTTGTTAATAAAACAAGAAACATGAATAGGAAGGATATAATCCAAGCATGCTGCCCCTTTACTACTCACATCCCAATGCAGTATAAATAATCAAATCTATGGAAATCTCAGTCAGAAAAGAAAATATCAAGTTGATAAATGAATGAAACTTCGATTTGAATAAGTAAAATTTACTTAAAGGATATTTTCCTTTTTTTATTATTTTATGCAGATTCTCAATCCCCCTGTATACAATCATCTCAATGCTATTAAAAGCTTAAAAAAAGCGAACTTAGTAGGTACTCCTTGTTGTACACTAAATCATACATAAATATTTTCGAATTAAATTGCAATAAAATATGTAAATTAAATTCCATTCCATCCTTGCTAATCAAGGTATTGAATTGGGGTGATTCTGATTATATGTAACTAGGATGTGGGTAGATATTTACAACACAGATGCGGCCATTTAATCAATGACCTATTAAATGGCTGGTGGGTGGAATATTTCCCGTTGCCCCATTTTAATAAAATTGACATATCCGACATATACTCAAAATCAATACCTTTCATCCATTTTTTTTTTCGGAATATTATTGGACGGTATTAATTCGATTTTTGTTATATTAGTTGTCAGTAAATATTAAATAAACATGAAATCAATTTTTTTATTGGGAAATTCCGATAGATAGGAACTATTGGAAAATATTTCTTTTAAAAAATTCCTAAAACTACAGTGGGTGTGTGAAAATATCCACTTTTATTTTCATCTTCTTTCTCAACACCTCACACATCCTTATTCAATTCAATTTTCTATTTTCTTCAATTTATATTATTGTTATTGTTATTTCAGTATAACAGTTTATCTATTTCTAAATTTTCGTACCCCCTTAGGGCACATTTCTTACGTTGTAAGATATCTGGTACGAAAAAAAAAACGTAGAACAAAAAGTTAATTCGATTTTCAAATAAAAATGTGCCTCTTTATAGGGAATTTCATTTCACAACCAGAAAAACATTACTTCTTGTCTGCTGTTTCTTGGCTGAAATTGGGCGGAAAATTCTTTGATAAAATAATATTTTGAAAAGGAAAAAATTGTTCAATTTAAACAAAGGATTTCTTTTCAAAGTATATTTAAATTTTATATAAAGTACGATTTTTGTTTACTAAGAAATTCGATATTATTTAGAGGAAAAAAACCTATAAAAAATAAAAAAAATATATAAAATAAACAAGCTGAATGTTAGGAAAATTCATAAAAAATATAAAAATCGATTTATTATCACCGTTACATGGTTTCTATTTAAGCACGCGAATTTTTTCATACATTTCCATCATAATATTTATTTTTTTAGCTGTCATTAAATTATTTTTTTAAGGGTAGTTGGGTTGATACATCTATACTTTGTAATTCGGTTAACCGTGAAATGATATGGTAGCATTTGTTTTATTAACCATACCTTGCGTGGGAAAAGTTTTATGGGATCGATTAAATTTGAATTGTCTTGCCCCTGTCCAGAATAACTTGACCTCCTCTGTTCGGCAAAGAAAAATAAAAGGATTAGGCTACATATTTTTATTTATGTATTCAAATGACTTACTTTGCTTTTTTATGGTTTCATTCTTGGGAAAAAATCTGTTCTGTATTATATTGCAATTATTTTCCTATTTTCACGATGAATTTATGGTTTCGCTTACTTATTGTTAGTTGGTTCAAATATTTGGAAAAAGGGTTTTTAGGTTTCCAAAAATAAAATGATTTCTTAAAAATCGATTTTCGAAGTCATTTAAAAAATATAACTGTTAGATAACCCCTTAAGGTTTTTGTATAATTACCTGAAATAAATCATCCTCAAAACGGATTATATCTGAAATAAATAAATTTTAAATTTTTTAGGAAATCATAGACATTTTTCTGAAAATGTTTAATTTTAATAATTACGTCACAAAAAACCATCCACCAAAATTCGAAGGATGACTTTTCCAAAATTTTGAGAAATTAATTTTTCCATTATATATTTGGGAACAATTCTTTATCTTTAAATTTTCTTCATGTTGAAGAAAATTATTGGAAAATTCTTCATTTCTCCAAAACGGTCCGCAAGGAATTTAATATCAAGATTTTAACAAATTTTCGTCTATTAAATAATAGTGGTTCTTATTCGAAGAAAATCCCCTATCTCAAAATTGAAAACCCTAGTTTTGAGATTTTGGTCCTGAATGATTAAAGAACCATCTAGGTAGTTAAATAAAATATTAAATGACCAGGACACATTATAAGAAGTATTTTTGATCCGTCAGCTAAAATCTCCTTTCTATGTGAAGATAATTCTCTGAGGGAAATTTTTTCAAAATCTGGAAATTTTATCAAACTCGGCACAATTTTTCAATACAAAGAAACTTCTTGAAAAACAAAGGAATTTTTAAAATCGCAAATATTTTTTTAATTCGGGACATTTTCGACAATTGGACATTTTTTCAGTTAAATAAAAAATTCTTGAAACCAAATCCTCGACATATTTTTTAAAATCGCGAAAATTTTTCAAAATCGTGACAGTTTTTCAAAGTATGGAAAATTTTCCAAAATTGGGAAATTTTAACCGATTTTCTCGTAAAAAAAAATTTCTTGCATGGAATTTTTTCAAAATCTTGACACTTATTTCAAAAATACAAAAATTTCTTAAAATTGAGAAATTTTTTCAAAATCGGAACATTTTTTCAAAATAGGGAAATTTTTCCAAAA
>JANTOP010030704.1:0-11754 GCA_027564815.1 Symmerus nobilis | reverse complement strand
ATCGGATGGTGACGTAAAGCTGGCGGTCCCGTGTATAAGAATATAAGTATTCTTATACAGATACTCCTTGTGTATTGAGGGTATCATCAAAAAACAATACACAATCCCTTGCTATTAAATATGTAATTGGTCCACAGCAATGGATTTATTGATCAAAATAAAGAAACAACAAATACGGTTGAGCGCTAGATTGACTACTCAATCGTTAAAAATCGTAATAAGTCATAGAAACTTCGATATGGAAGCACCTATGCTCCGTCGAGGAGTAAGGTAAATGATGATGATGATGGCTTTGGATAAGCTTGATGATTATTGACACAGTTATTAAACAAAATAATTTCAGTTAGCCATATATGTATATTGATTACGATTTGGTCGATATTTCAGGTGTGCTCTGCGCCTTCTGCGCATTAGACTGCACGCCACTGGTTTATATCAACATTTATTAATAGAAGTTTTGAAACTTATTTTATGAAAACATTATTGTACTAGGAAAAAATATTGAATTTTACTATAATTTTTCACATATTATAATTCAAGGAAAAGTGTTGTTTTATGGTGAATTGGGTTTAATGAAAATTTATTCAAATATAAACTACAATACCACTAACTTGTATACTTCGTCTAATAAATATAGAATAATTTTTTGTAGTTTAGCTTCATACGTATTGTTATTGTTGTTTATAAATTCTAACTTATTATTATATTAAAATCAGAATAAATCATAAATATTATAATAAAATTTAGTGCAATGAAAAGAATGTAAAAATGACATCATAATATATTTATTATAATTATAATACATAAAAGCATGGTGGTTTTGTAGTATGTTACCAAATCATTTACATAATATAATATGAATAAGAAAGCTCCTTTTCCTTTTTTCCTTTTTTTATGTTTCATGTTTATTCAATTTTGCAGTCACTTATTTTGTAATTCAAATAAACCTGACAAAATGTGATTCTCATTCAACTAATTGACATCACAAAAAGTATAGTGTAGAATTTCATTTTTATTCATACAATAATAATTACATTAACATTAATAATGCATAACAAAATACTGGAAAATTTATTACTTAATGCTTTTGTATATTGTCTTTATATCGTGACATGTCAAACATTATATTATATTATTATATAGAATTTTAAGAGTGTAGGTTGATTGTAGACAAATAGGCATTCATTCAATAGAGCGAAATATAAAATATATTTATAACTTATAGACATCATAATTTCCTGACTTTCCTAATTCTCAAGTTATCAAGAAATATTGATTTGATAGTAATTATTTAGTATTTTCATAAATCGAAAACTTGAGTATAGGTACTATGTGGGCAGGCTTCAAATTCATAAGTTAGTTTTCTCAGTTTTCAGTGATTAAATTAATCAGGTAGATGTTAAGAGAATTAGAATATGATATCTCATGAGTATAATAGCCGTAAGAGATGAGCTTTTCATTACAGAATGTAAATAATAGTCTCCCATGAAATGATGTTGATGTTGAAAATCATGTTGATTTTCGCTTCTATTGTATACACCTGAATTTAAAATAAATATTATACTGTAATATTATACTATATCCTCTATGTAACTATATATGTAGGATTTTATTGTACTTGCGACTTGCGACTACAATATTATTGAACACGTACTGAAAAATGAACTACCTATCCGTTGATCATGGTAATATGAAATTTCTAGTAGGTTATTATAGACATGTGTGTATATTTTTATGTTATCAAAGCCTTTTTAGAGGATTACTGTTATTACTTCTTTCCATTAGGTAGAAAACATGATTAATTTATTTTTTAATATTTTATTTGAATAGCTAAGAAATTACTCTTAGTTTTATATTACTAAATGAAAGCTAATAATAATCCCATTTCAGAATTATAATAAGGTTTGAAATATAATAAGATTCTCCAATGATGTTCACTTCAGGCTCAAATTTGTTGGAAGATTTTTGAAATTCAAAAAATTTTATATAGAAATATTTGATTTTATATAATCAATAAAAAAATTCAAAATTATTCTTCTTATGTTTAGTATCAGTATTTCTCAAAGTATGAAAACTTCTAGTCATTATCTATATGCACACCATGCACACTTTATAATGCATTATTTGCACATAAAAGTAAATCTAATGGTAAGTATGCAAATCGATGTCACACCAAAAATAATCCTATATACTTGAAAATCGAAATCCTGATAATCAAATGAATAAGTTGAATTACATACCTAAATACATTATAATATAACAAACGGGCAAGTAGGAGGTATATTACGAAAAGGTTGCCGTTAAAATTACGTTACGGTTAAAGGTTACATTTTAATTTTCATTACCATAATCGTTACCACCTATGCCTATGGAATTTTAATTTTCAAATTATATTTTAAATAAAATTTAACTAATACGTATTAGAAATATCTGGAATATTGTTTTTTAAATTATCCTAGCAAGTAAATTATATTTTCGTAAGCATTAAGCGTTATTCTAAGTTACCAATGTCCAATTCAAGGCAACAAAGTATAAAGTTTCTCATTCATTCAATAGTTGAGAATATTTACAACATAACGAGGGTGTATAGTATACAATGTACCACGCAAATACAAACCATATCTAGATCAAAAATTTGTATTCTTAATTAAGGTGGATCCAAAATCTTCAACTAGAATTTTGATAATGACGGTGGATCTCTCATTTTCTACCAGCTTTTTATCCAGTTTCATATTATAAACACTCAGTTGTTTCTTTCTTTTTACTTTTCTTTAATTTAATTTACATATTTTAAATAAAGATTGGCTAGTTATTTTAAAAATAATGCAGTTTGATATGTTTCATGCCAAATTATTTGTTGGCGGCTACACTGACTTACAAAGTATCGAAACCTAAGGAACGGTAAGCAAAATTCTATTTTTCTTAATTTTCAATAATTTATTTTAATATTAAAAAAAAACAATCTAAAACTAACAATTTTTCTTACTCGGTAAACTTAAAATTGCAAGAAAACATCATTGCACAAAAACAAACAAAAATTATCATCCTATTTGCGTTCCCTTTTATGGTAATCTTCCACTTATGACCACCCTCTGGCTCTTTCCCATCTTCTGAAATGGTAAACAGCCTCGAAAAGGGTGATTCCGTTCGACATTTTCCCCTGCGCAACCGCTACTCCGAATCTGACGTTTGCCAAGCTTTCGATAATAAATTTATTATTGTAGATTTTTTTCTCGCGACGACCGCCGTAAGTGGTTCAATAGATTCTTTCCTTTCTCAGTTCCTATCATTAACCACTACCCTAGCCATAAGATCCGTTCCGTTCATACCCCAATCACTCTCTGATCAACCACAAAACCTCCACTTGCCTTTACACACCCGTAGTATTTTGTTATTTATTCAATTATTGATTGCCTCCTCTTTTTATCCAGGTTATAAACACAGGGTTCAGCGGCTTTACCTCACCGGTCATCCAGGCGACCAACGTTGCATCGATAATTCGCCAATCATTTGAGTAACTTTTCTCCAAAAATTCCTAGCGTTAATCTATTTTGTTTTATTTTAGGACCGTTCACCAGCTCGCCCAATCGGTTGGCCAACTAGGTAAGACCTTTGCTATATTTATTACTCGTTCCTTTTCTGACCCGTTGCATATATTAAATGAGTTCTTTCAAATTTTTTCCAATTTTCTTTTAAAAAATTTATTTTTAAACATTTTGTCTAAATTCCGATATTTTATTAAATAATTTATTTCTAAATTACTTCATTGCTTGCTAAACAATTTTTCGTACAAATTTTTCAGCGTAATTCTTGGACAGGGGGAGAGATTAATTATGGAATGAAATTTATTTTCTAATTATAAATTGATCCACCTTAGGCTAATACTTATAAATAAGTATGTTCAAATTAGTAAGCATTTATGGGTTTCGTTATTGTTGACACATTATTATAATACCTACCCACAACTCCAATTAAATACCAGGAATCTTAATTTAAGGCAAATAAATTATTTTGATAAAAGATTAATCGCTCTGGTAAAGCCTAAACTCAACAGAAATGCAATTTCAAAGATATAAGATATATCAATACACCAGAGTCTACCTAGACGGAAGAGAAGTGGATTTGTCAAGCATATCTTTTATCGCTGAAGGGAATTGAATATTATTTCGAAAACATACCCAATTTGTAACTCAAAAAATCTACTTATTGTTATCTACTTTTTGTACATCTTCTTGACAATAATCAACACAATGGATAACACCATATCTAATAATATGGACGTCCCAAATATTCATCCTGTTTTATTACAGTTAAGTTAAGGACTATAAGTTTTCATGTAACATTTGGTTCAGATACATATAACGATTATATTTGTAATGATATGTCATCTTCCCAATAGAAATTCGACATTCGACATAAAAATAATGTACGTGCATGCAAAAAAGAAAAAACTTCATAAGAAAAAGTTTAAAATATTGAAATTATTTAAAGAATATAAGTTATTAATAGATAACTTGAAAGAAAATTATCTCAAACCATAAACATTTATAAATCTCGTATTCTTCCAAGTAATACTTGTGCACAATTTCACAGAAATCGGTGAATTAGGCAGATCAATGAAATTAGCCAATCAGAGGAAAAGAAAAATTATTGAAGTGAAAAACTGAGAAGAAAACCTGGTCTCTTTTGGTCTGAAAAGATAGGACACCGAATCCTAACAGAATAATTTCCTAGAAAACGATTTTTTGTTATCCCATTTCCTGATAACATTACAAGAATTGGAACGGTTTGAAAGAAACTAAGTAATTACCGTATTCATAAAAAGTAGAATACCAACTTGTATACCTATTGAAATTCCTTATTCCGTCTAATTAACTTTTCTTTTATACAGATTATAAGCAATTATACAAAATGATTGCGTTACTTAACTTTATCTTAATGTTAAGTCCATTTTGTATAATTTCACCACCAACACAAATATCTAATTCAATTTTAAGATTATTTTATACTAACGGACTACGAAAATAAAATAAACGGATTTTAGCCAACTTTTTTGGGATTTAAATTCTCTTTCAAAAAAAGGACCAAAGTATAAATAATTCCCATTAATCGTTTTGGTCTCGGAAATAAACACTTCAAATTTATTGAAAAATTTAATTCTACTTCTCAAAAAAAATGTCTAACAGAATCACACCTACATCCTTTCAACATTAATTTCCTTTTGCTTACAATTAGACAATCTTTGGGATGGTATATTATATAAAATTTCATGCCTCATTAAATCTGTTGTCCCCGTTTAAATTCTAAATGGTATTTTAGAAAGGTTTAGCATGGCGATATCAATAGGTATATAGTAATTCCAAACAATATTATTGCGTTATGGTCGATGCTAACTAAATCTATTCTTGACCATGCTCAATATATGATATATCAGACATCATCCTGATGAATTTTTGATGAAAAGCAGTAATTCTTCGTAACAGAATGGTATTAATTATATTGGTATGATAGAACAATTAGATTAATATTTTACGTTTCCACGAAATTTTATGAGGATGTGATGTGATATAATTTTGGTTCAGGAAACCACAGAAAATTCATAATTTTTTCTTTGCCTCTATATATCCTAAATGTTTTCCGGGAATATAATGAATGAGTATATTTAATTATAATTTATTATGTAATTTATAATATATTGTCATATTTCTAAAATGTGAAATTTGAACTCGAATCATTATTCTAAAAATAATAATAATATATAATACAAGCTGAAGAAAGAAAATTCGTTTAAAAAATATATTAGGCCTTTAATACAGCGCAATCAATTTTTCAAATACGGTTAATTCTTACCATATTATATGGAAACCATGTTATATCGAAACCACGTCATGAGATACTTTCCCATATCCGTATTTTATACAATGTTATATCGATACCTATATTCTAAGAGTACCATGTTATAGGCGGTTTACCTGTATTTTCATAAAAAGGTTTACTATGCCGCAAACCACATAAATTAAGAATAATGTCATTTGGGTATAAAAAGGAATGTTACGTACAATACATATTTTGTTCAACAATTCTGGTTCGGTCGTTCACCTTCTATTAAAAATCTTTACAGTTTACGGAGTCTGGGAAAGGATTTAGTTTACTTATCAACTTTTATTTCAAAGGATATTTAGTATTTATAATCCCGTCGGGATTTTGAATATACAGTAGATAGATTGAAAAAAATTAATAAAATATTTATAATAAATTGAAAATATATTAAAGTTTTGTAAGAATTAAAGATTCTGATAATTTTAATTGTACAATAAGGTTATAGGGAAAAAACTGAACATTAACATGATAAATGTTACGCCTATTCATTAATGTACAATTTTCAAAATACAATAGATCGAGAAACTGGAACTATTGTTGATAGTTTATGAAATTAAAACAGCTCTATTTAATAATTAAAATTTAGAAAATATACTCAATAAGCTAGTAAAAACTGTTAGCAACAAATTAAAAATGAAATGAGCAAGAATCATTCCAACAACATTAATTTATTATCAAAATAAATTAGTTGTTAAATTGGCAACTTCCTATCTGTAATATTGTGGTATCCCAAATGCGCCATGATTATAAAATAATATCCTCATGGCTTTTTAAGTGAGAAACTTTATATTTTCACTTTATATGATTAATATGCAAATATTGCATACATATAATATTTAATTATATTTAAATTATGAAAAATGAAGAATGATTGCACATGTTGGGAATATTTTTAAATGATTGCGATTGGACTTTTCTGGATTTTAGAAGATAAGTTAAAAAAAAAATTAATTAGCACTGACTGAGAACGGTCATTAGACATTAGAATTAAGTTTGTTAATTGTTGTGTGAATAATAGTTAAAAGAAGATTTAACAGTATTTGTATCGTAAGTAATGGAATTCCCTGTAGTTGAACATTAAAAACATTAGAAATCGAAATACAGAAATTATGCTTTTCGAATTATATGTTGGTATTTGTTTTGAAAATAGTAAGTAGTCCCAAATTTTAAGATGAGATAACGTGTCAGGCGTTACAAACAATTTCTTCGAATTAATCCACCGTTGTCGTCCTTATTTCGTTTCTCGCTGCTTTTTATCACCAATGGAACCGACCTACACTATTCTTAATTACGAATTGAAAACCGATAAAAAAATTTTCAAAAGTCTCGAATCGACTCTGAAAAAAGACTGGCCTCGCTTCCATCAAAATGGTTTTTATAACAATGGGCAATCGTTTGAATTTGTATAATATAAATATAAAATATTAGAATAGATTTGACATATAGAGGAAAGTCCATTTTATTTTTACTTTCTTCTATATGTGATGATACAATATGTTTAATTATTGTGTTGGGAAAGTACGAATAGTCTAGTCAAATTAGGTTTAAAAAGGCCATAAAGTGGACAGTTCTGGTGTAATCGTTTTTAGTGGTCGTTTCTTTATGTTTTTTAGGGTGCTGAACACGAATCTGAAGTTGTCCAACAAATTTTTTTCCGGCAAATATGAGAAATCGTCAAAAAACCATTACAAATTTTGGATTATAACTTGCAAATTAAGTTTTTTATGAAAAAGTGGGCTAAGACTAAATAGAGAAGAGAAAATTACCTACAATCCGTATTCTTACAATTTGTTTGTACGACGTATGGGTTCCGTGCAATGGGACGTTGAAAACCCGATGAAAATGAGAATTTTTCGGAAAATAGGAGAAAGAAACTTTATACAGTTTCTTTCATAAAACTAAAAGTAAGGATTTAAGCATTTGTAACGTACCTACTTACTACTATTAGGTCATTTATAACAGTTATATTGTATTATTATTATACAGGCATAAATTAAGGGGTTATATTTAGTCACTCATTAAAAATTAGACATATTAAAATTAGAAATTCCTAAAATTATATGTTAAAATCTGTAAACGATTAAATTTAGAACACAACATTTTAATAGAGTAATAAACATTTACCAAGAAGGTTTCTCAGTAAATGTTTATTACTAATTTACTATTAATTTACTAAATTACTAATGTTTATTACTTATTGCATATTAAATTTAATCGTTTTTACAAATTTAAGGAAAAGAGGTTTCTTATTTAAATTATTTGTTTAGAATAAATTCAATTTCCATATGTTTTAAAATAATCAACAGAATAAATATTTTATTGTATGCAAGAAAAATGAGTTCTGAGTTGGGCTATTAATTTTCAATAAAACCTTTTACGATGAAACTATACTTGTATTTATCCTTAATTATAGTTAGGGATACACTGCTAAATTGCATCCATAACAGTGATCAGATAGGCTATTATATGCACATATTATTTGATAATTAGAGATATCGAGTAATAATTTTGGAAGAATAAAATGTAAGTGCAGAACAGACAGACGTAACAATATTTATGTAGTATTTTATTTGCTTACATCGGTATATTTGACACAATTTATTTTGTAACTTCAATTAAATTAACTATTGTACCATTTGCACAGAGCGCCTGTACTGTCGTACAGATTTCCATGCCATTAGTTCAGGACAATAAAAATGATATCACAAAAAGCAAGTATTGCGAATAATAATTTTGGGATTATTCATCCTAATCCTGCTTAATTTTATCATAAAATAATATCCAGGAAAGAAAAACAAAAGATCCAATATTTAATCTTAAATTACTAACAATAGCACTTCGAAGAAAAAATTACGATTCCTACTATACAGCTGAATGAGCTCTTTATATCGTCGATGGAATATTACTTTTAATTACAGTAGACTTTCAATATTATGGAAATATTGGCTACCATGAAAAATAAATATATCATATCCTTCGTTACTTCCCATTCGCTGGTCCCGTAAAATTAAGATTTGCAGCCGATTATTGACAATGAAATAATCCAAGCGATTCCGTAGTTCGTAGTAACATATATACATAATTCCGACTGTTGTGGGTGTACTGTACTTTAGGTGTATACGTTACTAAATGATTACATTGTTTTAGTATATAAGTCAATCTCAATCTAAAGATAAAAATTTTACTACTAGTATTGAATAAAAAATATAATATTCGAATATTGATTAATAATAATAAGAAAATGGTTATTGGAAACACGTATCAGATGTCAATCCGACATATTTTATGAAATATTTCTGTACTAACAATCCTACATTATACATAATTTTTCAAACCATCATAGAAATTATGGTATTCTCACGTAAGCCTATAGAATACCTGCAGTCCTGAATAATATTTTAGTTAATCCTTTAAGATATTTTTTTGCAATTTTTGAATGAATAATTAATGTGCATGAAATAAGTTTTTTAAGATATGTGAAGTTTTTGAAAACATAAGATTTCAACGAATACCAATTCTTATTTTCGAGTTATATTTGGTCCAACACAACAGGGTAAATTTGATTAAATACTTTTCTTCACAGTTCGGAATATAAATTTCTTTGTTAAGAATCAACTCCCAACTAATGTTCCAAAGATTTTGAACATGGTTCCGTTGATATCCGGATTTTCGTTTCGCTTACACCGTGACAGTAAATCAAAAATAATGTATTATGATTGTTAATAAATAACACTACATATCACCGATGTTATTATAATTATATAGTGTGACGTATAGGATTTCGTATTTTCGATATCAAGATACAGGGCATCGATCTGGAAAAAATAGGGAATCGAACTACAGAAAAACGAACCGGAACTAAAAAATATGTATGGAACCGAATCGTGATAAAATCAAAAGCTTATCAAACCAAGCCAAAAATTGTTTTTCGCCTAAATCGTTCAGGTAGAAAGCATAATATAAAATAGAGAATAAATATTATAATATATGTGACTGGTTATAAAACATCGTTATTACATCCTTGATTTCTGTTCCCTTTACTATCAAAAATTACAGAGTAATTCAGTTACGAATTCGTATATTTTAAATTATATATTTAGAAGTAATAGCAATATTTTATAAATAGTTTAATACTGATATATGTATGAGATAATATTTAAGAATTTAATTACTTAACAAAAAGTATAATAACTCACCTAGCATCATCGTTGTTTATAATGTTCGTTGAAAATTGTATCACATTATCATCCAATTCACTTTCGGTTCGATTAAAGGCACTCTCATTTTTATTAATAAACTGGTTGTCGTTGTTATCATCGCCAACATAAACTTTTATATTATAGTTTTTAATTGCCAAAAGCACACATTCGAATAGAAGGTCCGTATCGATCTTATCAGTAACCATTATTTTCTCCAAATATCTCTAGCTATACTCGTTTTATAAGTGTTCGTAGCATAACTTTCTTGTGATGTTATTGGTTATTTTTAACATGATACCTCATGTAAGTACATATTTCCTTATGCTGGTATTTCCTAGAGCGTATACTAGAAAGTTGAAAATATTTTTATATTTTTTATGTTAAAGAGTAAAATAAAAAAATGGATATTCCATTATGCTGGTAGGAAGTTTATAATCGGAGCATGTAACATATTCGTAACTTCTCATTCAATTTACTTTGTGTTTCAAATTGATGATTGGATTAGATAGGCTTAGTACAAAAACTTCATAAACTTCAGAAACGCCCCTTGATGAAATTCTTTAATCTTTTCTACTATAATTTAAAACGAACATTTTATGGTAACATTTCAGTATACTAATAGAATTATCGCCTACAGAAACATTTTGAAACAACCGGTTAGTTAATGAATTGTACGTGCTATATGTAATGTACGAATAATAATTTCCTTTGGTATAAACTCAAAAGTTTCGGTTCTGTTAAAAGGAATAAAGTTTCGATTTATATTATATAATTTTATTCTCTTTTATCCTTCAAGAACTGATAAGATACCATAATACTCAGTTGAAACGAATAAATAATGTATGTGATCTCATTAATTTTGTGGATATAAATCTTAGGAAATCTGATCTTGCAATCAGAAATGATATGGATACAGTTGATTCAAAATTATCAATTGACTGATGGTAAGATTTTTATCTAATTGTTAGTTGATAGTCGGAAATTATTACTTGGGGATGACGAAAACAAAAATGTATGCATTAATTTCATAGAATTGAATGAATTTTATATACTTTAAGTTTATTTTATATGAAGGTTGGCGCATATTAGAATTCAACAAGTTTCTTAGGTGATTCTTGGTACCAAATTTTAATTGAAAATCAATTAGTAATTATCCCTTCTAAAATAAGGTCTTAATATAAAATCCCTATGTTTCACTTAATAAATCAAAGTTTCCTATGAGTATGACTATTTTGACAAAGTGATTCTAAACTAAATATTATTTCTTACCTGTTTGTCATAGTATATCTAGGTGACATTAAATAGCTCTCTTGGGTATGACACGAATTTAAAGAAACGATATGTTTGGCATATACGAATGGGCATATATTCCTGTCATATCATTTTAATGTAATGTAGATCTCCTTCTGTCGCTGTAAAAAATAAAAAACAGAAGGAAATAATATTATATTATATTAAATCAGGTGGATGTGATAGGTTTATGGAATATTATAAATTGCCTGTACATTTCGAATTATAAAGAAATATTTATTTCCTATCAATATACGGAGTATACAGATACAACCCCAAGAACGTTAGTGAACAAAAAAACTGGGTGTTATGTTGTACTAACGACCATAATAACAAGCATGAGTTCCGTAACAGATAAATATTGGATACCCAAGGATCGCTCTGT
>JANTOP010030693.1:0-11755 GCA_027564815.1 Symmerus nobilis | reverse complement strand
AGCTCAATAATATTTGATAAAACTCGTATACCAGATATCAGGACATTTTCATTGTTATATATTTATTTTGTATTACAGATATCGCAACATTAAAATACAATACGAATAGGGCAAAACGAAATCCGCAAAAAAGTCGTAAAAAAACCCAAACAATTTTATAAATTTTTCAGTTTAAATAAAATGACGAATAAATAACCTAGGTATCAAGCTACTTTAAATATTATATTTTATTTGTATAGTTAACTTATATTATATGTATAGCTTATATAGCTATTATATATATAGCCTTGAAGCCTAGATGTTTTTTTAATTGGGCTTTTGTGTAACAACAACAATTCTATTTATGGAATTTATTTATGCTGATAGTTAAAGATAGGAACAATAATGTTGAATTTGTAGATTAAATAAAAAGATTAGTCTAATATTTTTAGAACGCGCCAACGAATAATTTCTAAAATATTTTTTCATACCCCTAAAGTCATTTTACGTGTGCATCCCTAGTCTAAACGATTATCTGCACGTTGTTTCTGACGGAGCACAATCACCATAAGCTTTACAGAGTAATTGATATGTACTTCTTTTCTATCAAAGTAACGAAGACATGTCGAAAAAACACCTTATCGCGATCCATTTTAATTCAATTAAAAATATTTGTATGCTAACACTTAGATAAACTTTCATACACTGAATTACAATGACAGATCTCCAACCTTTACCATACAACACGTTCTAGCTATTCACATTCACGAAATTTGTAAATGGTACCATCTAAATGTGAACAGCGCAAACCCCCAGTGAAACCCCTAATAATAACATTTGACTTATATTGTATATGCAATATATATAACCTAGCCTTTTTTTTAAATACCTCTTCTTTAGACCGCGAAATATGCTTCAGAAGTTTGATCAATAATAGACGTTGGTCAAGCATATTAAAACCGTTTTCCATGTAATTTTGGTAGCCAGGTGTCGACTACTTATACTTTAGGCAGTATAGTACATATTGGTTTTCCAAAAACTACTGAGAATACAAATTAGAAATTTAAGTTTGTTTATAATTTAAGTATTTAAGTAATAGTTTTAGTTTTCCATGTGACTAGGGAGGGGGGTCGAAGCCTAAGTCTTGCCTAGGGCCCAGAAATGTCTTAATATGGCACTGGTTCGACAGACCAGTTTTTGAAAACGTATTAACTTAAACGTATTAACATAACCTCGACGTTTTTTAAAATATCTGATTTGTTTTATTTGTATAATTCTTATAATATTATAAATAATCTAATAATTTTTACAAAAAGAATTAATTTAATTTACAAAAAGAATTAACGTCTAATATTTTTCAAAATAAACCAACTTTCCCGCCTAAGTCTTTTGTAATACCATACGATACAAGTATTCAAGCTTTCGATACTTTACTTTGAAAATACTTTATATGACTTCAAATTTAAAATTGATCACGTATTAAATCTTTATTATGACTTAAATTGCATCTATTAGTTGTTATTTAAAAGTGATATCTCGTATTTGAACCATCAACCAATTCGTTCATATTTTTTGAGCTTTAATACAAATGAATGATCCAAAAGGTGAGATCAATGAGTAGAAAGACATTTAAACGCCTAAATGTTTACTGCTGATCGAATCATATTGTATTAGATCGATTTTTAAAATAATTAATTAATTTATCATTCAATAACGGAAAATGGAGAAAATAAAACAAACTTTATCTGGTAGAAAATCGTGTCATGAATAAATAAATAATTTATTTCGTGATTATATTTAAAATTTAATTTGTTCGCAATAAATTTTTTTTTTTTGGTTTTACAAATATCAATTTTAAAAATCGAATTAAATATTTAAATATCTATACAAATTATATAATAAATATTAAACTTAAAATATCAATCTTTTCAAAAATCGATCGATTAGTTAAGATGTCGTTGAATAAGCCGCATGAGATGATGAACCAGTTGATGAACTTGATGATGATGATAATGGTGATGTGCTGCCAGTTAACGAACTGGATGATGAACTGCTACTCGGATAATAGGAGCTATATGCTAAATTGGATCCAGATGACGCTGAATCCCAAACACGTGAATACGGACCACCGCTTGATGGTTCCCAACTGCTTGGATCGTATGATGATGATGGAGCGGGTGCAACTGATGGTGCGGGTGGTCCGTAAGCGGTCATCGGTGATTCAGTCATTGGGGTCATTGACATTGCGGGTGCCATTGATTTACCTTTTACTAAATTGTAAATAATGAAACCTAGAACTAATGTGATGGCCAATTTTGATAAGATCAATGCTTTCATTGCTTTGATACCAATCAATGCAACGAAAATCGGCATCAATAATTTCATTTTAAGTTTGAGTAATAGCAGAATGGGAAGAAGAAGTTTCTTTTTCAAAATATCTCCACGAGCTGAAATTAGAAATTTCTTTTATTAAATTAAACTAATTCTTATTTCCGGTATACACATACCTTCAGATGTCTCTGTTGGTGCTTCTATGTCCAATCCACGATCGGCACGATAACTTACAATCGCTCTATTGAAAAACGTTTCCGGTAATTCCACTTTCAATTCATTGGTAGCTAATATTCTGGTGACACGATCATAAATCACTTTGTCAATATTATCGGCATCAAATGATCGTCCTTGGTCCACGTTCGTATTTAATTTTGTATCCAAATATGTTAAAACGTTTTGTTTCAAACAAGTCATCGGCGCACTGTCCAAACAATTATCCAATATTGATGAAATCAATTGATCACCACTGTAAATACGAGGTGTTTCATATACAGAATTATCTGCAATTGAAGCTGTGTGAACGGTTTCCACTGATAAAATTATCATCGATAAATAGATAACATTTTTTCTTAACGTCATTTTTAAGTTATTAAATATTAATTAATTGATAAAAATGTTTCTTTAATCACAAAATTAATTGGTAAAGCGCGACGATCCGTTCAATACGGTTTAATGGACAATATGATTATGATGATCAATTGTTGAATGGATTAATGTTTTATACTGCCGCTCCCATAATAACAATCGATTATTATCAATTTGATATTAAATGAAATTATAATTTTGTCACTATAAAATATTTGAAAATAATTGTAGTTCCTATTTTTTACTTTAACCCAAACAATTGTCCGTAAATACTAAAATAATTTCGTAAAAATATGTAGGCAATATGGTAAAGAAATTCTAATTAATATGCAAACCATCGATTAACGATCAATTTTTTAAAGTCCGATTCGAATGTTTCGAATGAAAACTGATACACCGCGTATCTGATATACATAGTAGAAAATTCTTTTATTACAAAATTAATTAAAAATTTAATATTTTTGATGTTTATGCTGAGGAGGGGTGGGATAAGAAGCTAGATATTTTCGGACAAAATATCCGCTATCTCTACCGTCTGTTTAGGGAATAGAGGTGTTCTACTTCAAAATCATATGGCAGAATGTCCCAAATACCATTCGCCATTTTCAGAATATGTAATATAAGTATTACATATATAAATGGTAGTTAAAAGTATAAGTGTTGTTGGTATTTTAAAAATCTAGTGTAGCTAGGGCATATTAAGTATATAAATGAGATTGGTACCCTGAGGAGGTCAGATGGTATCAGGATAGAAGACGAAAAGGAAACGCTTGAGTTGCTAATGTGCACTCACTTTCCTAAAAGTACTGTACTAAATGATGCTGACACTGACTCCGACATAATTAAGGAAATTCCAATCTCATCACATCACAAAAAATTATTAAGGGAAGCTAGAGAGCGTATATTTTACCGGAAGGTAAAATGGGCTATTAACTCGTTAAAACCCTATAAATCTCCCGGGAAGGATGGAATCAGGACAGTTTTCCAACAGAAAGGATAAGATTTTGTTCTTCCATACCTTGTTCACCTGTATCGATGGAGTTATGCCTTTGGCTATCTACCGACGGATTGGACTCAGGTCAAAGTGGTATTTATATCTAAATCCGGAGGAAGGGATGCTGAACAACCCAAATCATATAGACCAATCAGCCTTATTTCTGATTGTTATACTGAAGATAATGGAAAAACTGGTAGATCTATATATTAAAACAAATTTCTTAGTTAAGAGACCACTAAATGATAAGCAATTTGCTTATCAAGCAGGGAAATCTACAATAACAGCACTTCACCATGTGGTCAAACGTGTGGAGAATGCGCTGGAACACCAAGAGATAGCTCTAGCAGCTTTCATAGACATTCAGGGTGCCTTCGACAACGCAGGCTTCGGCTCAATAAGGACATCTGCAGTGGGTAGAGGTCTAGGGCCTGGCCTAGTCGAATGGATATGAAGAATGCTCAGTTGCAGGAGAATATATTCCGAAATAAGAGGAGCTGAGATAACTATAGAACCCACAAGAGGATGTCCTCAGGGGGGAGTTTTATCTCATCTCTTCTGGTCAATAGTTATACTATTGCCTGCGGATACTCGACAGAAATGGCTTCGAGGTAATCGGTTATGCCGATGACCTACTCATAATAGTTAGGGGCAAACATGGTCTGACTGTGTCTGATCGAATGCCTTGCTCTCAACTTAACTCAAAAAAGGTGTAGTATGTAATATGCAAGGACTTGCAGTGAACCCCAACAAGACCGTACTTATCCCATTTACAAATAAAACGAAGCTTAACCTTCGGAAACCTTCCTGAGACGAAGTTGAAATAGATTTCTCATCAAAAGTTAAATATCTGGGGGTAATTCTAGACAAAAAACTCACCTAAAAAACGTGACCAGTAAGGCAACGAAAGCCTTAATGGTATGTAAAAGATTAGTAGGAAAGAATTGGTGACTTAAACCGCGAATAGTTCATTGGATCTACACCTCCAATGTACGACCAATGATGACTTATGGATCCTTTGTTTGGTGGACCAAAATTGGCCAAAGAAAGGCCAGAGAAGCCTTAGCAAAAATGCAAAGGCTTGCAATGCTATCAATAACTGGGTGTAGGAGAACGACTCCAACTATTGCCCTAGAAACTATACTACACTTGCCACCTTTGCATATCTATATAGCTGAGGAGGCAGTTTATGCATCATATAGACTTTTCGAAGAGATAAACCAAAAGCCAGGCAACTACAGGGGGCATCTCACCATATACGAGAAGTTTCAGAGCCTGGTACACAAGAAAATTGTCTCGGACACAATTCCTTCGGAATCAGTTTAATGGCGTTTTTCCAGAAAGGAACGACTGGCACACCGGTTACTGTGTGGAAGATACTGTAATCTTCTCACAGATCACAGATGGGTCACGGAAGTACGGATACTCGGGAGCCGGAATTTACGGACCCGGTATTAGAGCCTGGATGCCAATGGGAGCCACGGCCACAGTCTTTCAAGCCGAGGTCCATGCCATTGAAGAATGTGCAAGGAGGTGCCTCAAGATGAATTTTCTGCGACGAAAACGTATAGCTATCGCCTCAGATAGTCAGGCAGCATTGAAGGCTCTTAGTTCTTCGAAGTTTAAATCCAAGCTTGTCTTGGAATGCCGAGAAATCCTGAACAACCTAGGCTAGAACTGTGTATTAAGATTTCTCTGGGTACCGGGACACGAAAGTGTCGAAGGTAATGAGAAGGCAGACGAATTAGCAAAGAACCATCTCATCAGAGACCATATTTGTGGGACCTGAACCATTGTGCGGATTTAGTTTGGGCAATTTTAAATCTGAGATGGAAGAATGGGAAATGAAGTGTATAGTAGAACAAGTCCAACTGCTTAGCATAGACTCGCACTCCAGAAATTTCATAGAATATAGTAAGAAAGCAAGCAATTAGAATATAGAAAGAAAGCAGTGGAAGCGCTCAAATTTAGCAGAGCAGACCTGAGACTTCTTACCGGTCATTGTGAGTTTAATGCATACATGAAAACGATAGGAAGATCGGAAAAATCAATCTGCAGATTCTGCAGTGAGGATGAGGAAACACCAGTTTTCATTCTTTGTGAATATGAAGCCATTGCAAGGGTGAGGACCTTATGGATCTCGCCTGGTAATGCTTTCCCCAGCCCACAGCAAATCAAACATACCAATTTCTGCGAGATCTTGAACTTTTCACGAATCTTGGTATAGGCTATGTCTGATCAATCAAAATTGACTGGGTTCTCACAAAAGATCTTTTAGGTCGATGTGAAGAAAGAGGTGGTACATGTTCATTAATGTATTCCCCTCTTTCAACCCTCATACAAAAAAAAAAAAAATAGGACATATTAATTATGTATACTAAATTGGTTAATTACAATATTAGAAATGAGTTTGCCGGAATACACCCTGATCCAGTGGATATAGCTAAATAAAAATTATTATATAAAATAAGCGTAACATATCCCTTACTTACAACTAAGATTACACTGATCAAAGCGATACTGAAATCACTAACATAAGCCAATCTAATTCATTAGGTACAAAAAAGAAAATCTTAGCAATCGTTAACAGGAAATTACATAATTATTAGACTTTGCCATACCACGAAATTGAGGCTTTTATTTAGACTTTGATTTACACTAATTGGAAAATGGAGAACATGGCGAAATGGGCTTGCATGACGAATGTAAAGAAAGTTTAATACATTTAACTAATAAATAATCTTTTTTTGAGTATTACACGATTAGATCTTATGCCGTATATGAGCAACGTCGAAGAACATCATATCCAGTTTTAGGAATGTCTAATATATAGCGGTTATCCAAAATATGGAAGTCTGGTCCAGAAGCGCAGATTTTTCTATAGGTTTTTTATACTGCTCATAGATCAATCAAATGTTCGTTTAACAGAGAAATTACTACGGCATCAGTAGATCTAAATTTCTCGACGCATGGGCGTTTTTTATTTTTGATCGTTTTTTGTGTAAGCGATGTTATAATTTAATTATATGAAATGACATATCTGGAAGTGTTATGGAAGTCACTTAGAAGACAAATTAATTACTCCTGTGACAGCAGTCGAGGCCTTAAAGCAAGAAATAGATTTCGCCCAATCTAAACTAGTTTAAGGGGGGCGATACATGTAACTGTCTGAATTTTAACCGTTTTTCAGAGGCTTATTTAAAAGGAAAGGAATAAATGAATCGCTTTTAAATTCAGTATGTTTATTCATTATACAATACTATTATATTGTATAATGTATATTGTATTACTAAATACAAGAATCAGATTTTTAAAAATTTTTTTCAAAATCGCCGGCGTGGTAACTAATCTCATGAGATCCTCGCGGCGAAAGGCATCAAATCGGCGGTATTTTTAGCTTCTCTTACAGCGATCTGAAATCAAAATTTTGGTTTGAGCGTGTTCATAACACATGTATCTTCTAGTTGAACCAATAAAAAAACAGAAAAGTCAAAAAATCGTTAATTGGCACGCCTCAGAAAAAAAAGTCCTACTTTTCACCCTTTTTTCGATGGTTTTTGTGTCAGAAATGGTAATTTTTGAAAATTTTTTCAGCAGTTTAGAGGTTCAACTAGAAGCTATTACTACTATAGAGAAGTCGTGTGCCAAATTTGATAAGAATCGGTTGAGAACTTTTGAGTTATCTTGCCAGCCAATTTAAAAAAAATAGTTTCGAGAAAAACGCGTTTAAAGTTTTGACACACAGTAAATCTATAATTTCAGTGACTTATCAACTAGTCAGGGATTACAGGGCCATACAGAAGTCCTTCGGTGCGTTCGTAGTACTCGTTTTTCTTCAAAAAAAAAAAATTAATTAAAAATTCGTCCCCCCTTAAGAATAGGAGACATTTTATTTGTCCCAAACATTAAACACTTTTTGGTAAGTTCTGTTTTCTAATGGATTTCTAAACTAACTATTCTTAAGAAATTTGTCTACAATGAATCTATTAGAATATCAAAACTATATTTTCAGGGTTTGAAACTAAATTTTCGTTTTATGGGAAAGGTATGACTTTTAAGATTAAGATAATTTTAGATAAGATATTCTGATATCCTAATTATAAAAAGATTAATTATTTTAATTAATTTTATCTTGTGTATTTATTTTTTTTTTAATAAAAATTTACAATTTATCAACAATTCCTTAAGGATCTTATACCAATAAAATAAATTATATAAATTAGATAGTTGCTGAAATTTGTTCTTTGGGGAGAAAATCTTAAACGTATTGGTCACTTAAATTAATTAAAAGTAAGCATTATAAGCTAAAGCTTGTCCATTCGTCTCATCGATTTGTGGTACGGCGACTAGTTCATTTGCTAGCGATCGTGAATCCCATGGCCCGTGAGCGGCGATTTGTGGATGATGATTGTCAACAGCAATCTGTTAATTTAGAAAAATTTATGATAGAAATTTAATTTAATTTTTAAATTGTAGTTTTTAGATACAAACCTTTTTGCATAATTGGAAAATTGCTAAAGCAATTGAAACAATGAATGAGAAGAATGACAATTGTAATGCATTAAATGCCTTCAATCCCAAAACACCTAATGCTAACGGAACAAGAGTCATAGCTTTCAACAAAACAAATACCATGATTGGAATGAGTATTTTCTTCAATTTGGATTTGCGAGCTGGATGAAGGAAAATTCAGTTTTAGAAATATATCATTTGAATGGAATCAAATCCTTACATCTTTTCTCACCTTCGACCGTGCTACGTCCTTCATTAAATTTGATGTTTAAATTTAATTCATCATTGCTTATACTTTTTGGTGATATGGTAACTTTTGCATCAGCAACTGGTACATTGAATGTAACATCATGACTTTGGATGTATCTTTCGATTGTTTCGAATAATCCCTGATCCGACCGGGCTTCATTTGATTTCCCAACAAAATTATTTTCTCTTACCTCAATATCGGAACCAATCTGTTCATTAATAAGAATTTAATTAAAATTGAAATATGTGAATAATGATTAAATATCATCACCTGATAATTATCCTTTTTCAGTAACGTATCCATAAAACTGATGAATTTAAATTTCATGCAAGCCAACATATCGTTACCATTATCACAATTGGCTCGCATTTCATCAACCAATCCATCGAAAGATGATGTTTGTGATCGGACAACATTAGCATTACCGATATGGGCACCAAATGCTAATACCGCTAATAAAACAATTTTAAATGACATTATACTTTTCTTTCTATGCAATTAATTATTTCGATTAAATTTAATTAATCTTGTCCGATGTTTACACAATGATGGATTATTGTAAATTGATGATCAATATTTATTTCTACACAGTTTTTATACCGATACAAATATATATTCAATTGAATTTATAAAAATAAAAATAAATGATATGAATGATAAGTTGTATTTTTTTGATATAAAAATTAATTTGATTGTAGTTGTGTTATCACTACTTGCAATTAAAATTATACTTCCGATCGGCCCAAATTTTCCTATTTCGGTATGTGAGATGGATTTATAAAAATTTCTTTAAAAGTGTGACAATATTGATAGGGCGAGATCCGTTACGCGATTTATTTAAACAATTTAAATTTAGAATATTAATTATATGGAAAATGTACAAATTTCATTTTTCATTCGACATCATTTTTTAGGCTTCAGTGAAAATATGCTGGGGAAAGTTATATTCAAAATTAAATTTATGGCCAATCTCATATCTATGGATACTCCAATTATTACAAATCTGCAGGTTTTTATATTAGTTATTGAGTATACATGAAGGGTAATTTTTTGAAAATTGTCTCTCTATCCTAAATCCTTAGGATCGCCAAAATTTTGTTAGATACTAGCTGGTATTACCCTCGCTTCGCTCGGACAAAGCTAGCCACTTTAGTAGTATTAAATATTAATTGTATATATTGCACTAAAATTCCAATTAATACACTGTTAACTATCTTAAGCAATTCACTTTAATTTGTTACGTTTAAAAATGTCATTACAATTTCTATCACTCTCGCTGAACATTGATAATTTATTTTCAAACAGCGCGATAGAGGGGGGGGGGGGGAGAAATAAGCAATCGCACCATTAGTTCGAGCATAGTCCAGCTCCTTCTGAATAATTTAAACTACCCCCAACACCTCCACCTATCAGTTGTTGCGCAAAAGAAAATTGTAAGTGGAAAAGTATTAAAACCCCTTATTCTCTAGTGGTTTTCAATATCCGTGGTAATAATATGTAGTTCCCAGCACTGCCCGGGTCCACCGATACCTCTTCCCCCATGGGAAGTTAATTTCGAGACTTCGTCGCGCAGCCACCTTTTCTTAAAACGGGTTTTTGAATTTTTGTGTTTCCCAGCACTGATTGGTTCCCAACACTGATTTCTGGGAAATGCTACTTGACATCCAAACAACATTGCTATACTTTACTTTGGTCGGCCAACATAATTGTATAGGTTTCCGATAGCATATACAGTGTAATCCGCTTATAATGGACCCTGAGGGGCCCACAAATATTGTTCATTATATCCGGAGGTTCATTATATCCGGAGGTTCATTATATCCGTATATCAGTTTTTTTTTTATTAAACGTAGAAAATGATGCTTTATTTATTGTTTACATCATTAAAAATCCTACATTGGTCTTGTAGAGCAACTCTCTATACAAAACTATCTATGCAAAAATGTCCCATTAACGCGCAAATTTTCATGTAACCCCTTACCTATTCTGAATGAAAAAATCGACTTTTTTATTAAGGGGGCTAGCTAAAAAACGGCAATCGATTGCTATGTAAATTTCAACTTCTTGAGTAAATTTTCGGTTAACACTTTCCTTCCCGAATGGTTACCACCCCTCCCCCTCCACCCTAGCAACAACTTTTTCCACCACACCCCCCATCTAGGACCCACCATAAGGGGGCTAGAAAGGAAAAAAGGGAAAATTTTGTGTACTTTTTCGACATCAGCTACCACCATGCATAATCCGAAAAAAAAATTTTTTTTCGACCATCAGCGCCATCTGTCGGTAGGCGGGGTAATTTTCCCAACTCCATATCAACCATACGAACAACTACCCCATGCATCGCTATGACGTCAGAGCCCATTTAGTATTTATTTCCGGGGAAAACTGATTTTTGACCATCAGCGCCATCTATTGGCAGGCGGCGATTTTTTCAACATTTTTCGTAGGGCCAGTCCGAGCCAAAAAACAACTTCCCCATACATGAGTTCCACGTCAGACGCCATTTTGAGGCAATTTCTATTATGGATGCATATTTTCGCCAAGTGTCGACAAATTTTTACCAAATAGCAGAAGGGGTCGAGGGGGACAAAAACTAAAATCACCAATAGGCCGAGGAAGGTCCAAGTTAGTTTCCGAAGGTAAGTCGTAGAACGTCTAGGACGCCTCCTTCTGGGAAAAAAATTGAGTTCCCGCAAAAGTGGTAAAATTATAGGTGAAAAATTTGACAAAAATTGCATGGCAGCCCCCTCTGGTGGCGCAGTTAGAAATTTGTCGAATTGGTATGGGTTTACCATGGCTCCAATTTCGTAGAACATCGTAAGGTAAGATAAACCTGAATTATGGAGTGTTTTGAAATTTAGGCAGGGAAAAAGTTGTTTGTTCCACTACTACCAGATGGCACCTCGGTAGTCCATCCCCTCATCACCCATAATGTAGCCCAAACCTTCAAAGTGTTAACACTCCATAGAACCGACTGTCCATAAGGCACCCTTCTGCGCGTTATCAGCCCCCAACCATCTACATTACATCGGTGAAAACGTCACTGGCGGCCATATTGGAGGGGAGGAGGAAGTCAATGACCCCCTCAGTCGATCCGCTGT
>JANTOP010030682.1:0-11756 GCA_027564815.1 Symmerus nobilis | reverse complement strand
GTCCATTATATCCATTTTAGAAAGCATTGTTTTAAATGAATGCTCAGCCGGGACCTAAAAAATTGTTCATTATAAGCAAGTTTCCACTATAACCGGGTCCACTATAAGTGGATTACACTGTACTTAAAGTTTATTGTCAAACCAATCAATAAAACCAACACTACGAATTTTTTCATTACGTTCGAATAATTTTTACTTATACATATTTTAGTTCCGGGGCAAACATGTGAGTGTCACAATCTATAACTATGCGAGGAAAGTTAAGCAATGTGTCTTCTTATGGCATCAGTTGGCATTTCAAATAATATCTTTTTCCATAGCGACCATTTATAGCTGAATAGTTTTCGAGGAAGCATGCGAGACCTTTTCCCTTATTTGCATTTCCAATTCGATTATTATCGTCTTCGATATATGTATTACAAAAAGTCGACGTTGAATATGTGACGCTGAAAAATTTGAAATGATCCACTTCTTTTTGAAATTGTTATATGCTCGAGAGACGGAAAAGAGACAAAAATAAAAGCGATCAATCCCCTGTTTTTCATCAAATGCCAACACACAATGGGCTTGAGAGATACAATTGGCTTGAGAGAAGTTAGATAGGGATTTAACCAAGGGTATTTAACTAAAAAGAATGAGATAGCGGTTACCGAGAGAAGTAAGAGCAAGGAATGGCAACTAACCGAGACGAAAAGAAAATTACATGTAATTTATATTGGACTAATTCCTCTCCAAACGTGTTCGGCTGCCATATCCAAATGATAGGAAATATATAGAGAACAACAACATATTGATGTTAATTGTATAGAGTAAAAAGAGGGGAAATTATTATTATTGTTATTTATATGGGAGTCTGCCACATTTGAAAGATAATTTACTGTTTAAAAGGCACGATTTTTCGTGCACTTAACAGTTCCTGTTTTTGCTCAACTCAATGCGATTCCCAGTTAATATTCCGCTAAGGAATAAAGACAAGATGACGATAATGATTTCAATGATTCCAGTATATTCAAAACATTTATATAACGCCCGAATGTATAAGAATAAGATCTTTTTGTTCTATATAGGTTTTTACATTTACACATTTCGCGAATGATAGATTTCCTCCAGAGTCCAAGCATTTCCTCATTTATACATTGCGTAGTTCTCGAAATAGTATAATTTTTGATTAAAAAATCGATACAAATTTATTTAGAAATTAAAGTGCGATCGGGTTAGAAGCTAGTTTACCAATAAAATTTTATTTTATTGCAATATATAACGTATCGCCGCATTGTGGAACATCCTATTTTGTTTATTGTACGATTGTCAAGATGAATTCAATGTGAAGTCAGAATTGTTATTTTCATCTCATTGCATTGCAATTGCGTGGAGAATATAAAACGTGTTTTTCTTTGATGAGAGATAAAAAGAAAGTTGTCTGGAAGTTTTAATTGAAATTTAATTTAGAAATTAAATTTTTTCAATACATAATTGTTTGATAGTGTCAATTTGCAAAGGTGTGAACAGAATGTATGAAGGACATGTGGAATACTCGTACCATGATGAAGAAGAATGTGAACGACGAGGTGGTACAAGTTCCGGTGGCAATATAAGTCGAAATGATGAAAATAATCTGGAGGACGGTAGTAATCCGGCTGCGGAAAAAGTGAAAAATTATTTAAAAGAATTGATGGAAGAGAAAATAGAAGTTGCTCAAAAATTGCCACATGCCGAACGATTACTTGACGAGGAAGTGTTAAAAGTTCAACAAACCGGTCGCATACCTCGCCGAGATGCCCGTTTCGCTGATATATATCGTGATAAACCGATTCGAGTTAGTTGTAAAGTGTTAATACCGGTACGCGAGCATCCGCGTTTTAACTTTGTTGGGAAAATTCTTGGACCAAAAGGTAATTCATTGCGGCGACTACAAGAGGAAACATCTTGTAAAATTGTTGTTATTGGTCGGGGTTCAATGAAAGATCCGAAGAAGGAAGAGGAGATTCGTGCCTCATTAAATCCAAAGTATTTCCATTTAAACGATGAACTACATGTGGAAATATCGGCAGTTGCCCCACCTGCCGAAGCACATGCCCGATTAGCTTACGCTTTGGTTGAGGTACGTAAATACTTGATTCCCGACCATAACGATGAAATTCGGCAAGAACAAATTAAGGAAATGATAGCCGATGGAACACTACCGGTGGAATATGCTGCTGAACGGGCAGCTAAAGCGATTCCTCGGTATCCCGGTAGTCGACCACCTCCAAGGGGAGGTGGCGCCTACCACAGTGGATATCGGCCACCATCTATGTCGGCGTCATACAACAGTGCTCACAGTGTTCCACATTATTCACCCAGACCTGATAGGGCTATGGAAATGGCTTATGCGATACGGTCCCGACAGTCAACTGTTCCAAGTCATCCACCCGTTTATGCTGACTACACTGATGACGGTGCACATTATCGAGAAAATCGTTATCGTCGATCACCATATTCCCGTATTAAATAATTTATTTAAATGTTTATCGATTTATATTTTATATTTAATTTGGATGTCCTACAATTTGTTCACACAATTTAGTTTTGAACAGATCCTATAAAATTGATATTTTTGAATAATTATTCCATTCTTATTGAGGTTTTAGAGTGTTTCGTTAAATTGAATTGGATTTAAGGTCGAAGGTATCGGGCTCTAACCTTTTTCGGAATCGAGACACCGTCGACGTAATCAGTTACACATGTTAAACTTTAGATTCTTTTCTACTGTCATATGATATTTCGCGATGATTATGCAAACGTGGCAAGCGCTTCTATGGGTGTCATAAAAAGATGAAATAGAGTTTTTGTAGATAGCAGTGGTACGATGCGGGCAATTAGTAATATTAACCTATTTCGGCCTTTGGTTGTTAGAAAACTACTAATTCAACCGGGTAATTTTCTCAAGAAATTATATAAATTTACGTTTATAAATCTATTTGTTTTTAGCTGCTATCTCAGTAAAAATTCCTTTTATTTTTAAACAGAGACAGTAAAATGTTGGGTAAGATTTAAAGATTTTAATTGTCGCAATATAAGAATAATGATGTTCAAATTTGTATTATGTTGTAAGAGAATTGTTTAACCTGAATATGCCATCCCCAGAGATGGTTTCATTAGGTATTTGAAGATTAACATACATAAAAAATGTTTACCACTCGTATAAGTAGAGTTTCCCTAGTTGTGGACCATAATCGCGGATTTTCAAAACGGTTATACCAGCACTGGTCGATGAAGAAGTGCCGATATACTATATTGCTTGTTTAATTTCCAGAAATTTACATACAAGTTTTATTTAATTGTTAACTTTTAATTAAACTTCTACTGCCGGATTGTATACCATGAAATTTGCAATACGCGATTTAAAAACATTTTTAAATATATTTTGAATATTGTATATTTTTCGTGCTTTTAATATTTGAATGGGAACAATTTAACAATAAATATCAAATTTACAGAAAATGATAGAATATATGAAACGGGATTTCAATTTGGTTTGGTCCTGAAATAGGAACTTTAATAGAATAGTACAGCATGGTGTAATAAGACAGGCGTGATCTTTGTTAACAGATGTATTAGAACGAAAGAAGATATTTTTTGATTATATTGTGAAATATTTGTAATATTCAAAACTATTAATAAATAAAATATAATAACTGAAAATTAATAACTACAGAAAAGGAATGATAATAGCTTATAAATTTATTGCATGTGGCACATATTTTATTATTCAACAGAAAATACAATTAATTATCCTAATAAATAATTATAATAATATTATATTGAATTAATAACTAATGGAAATAATAATAATAATAAAATAATAATAGAAGCAGTAGTTTGTATTTATTTGCGGGTCTTATAAATTTGACGAGTGTTTCACAATGGAGCCCCAGATTATTTATTGTCACGACCGTTTTATAATTGTGATAGGAATACATTTTTTTTACCATCGTAATGAAATGTACGACCGTTGTAAGACTTATTGTAAGCGGACTTATTATCTCAAACGAAACCGATACCGAAAATCAGACTAAATAAACTGTAAACTAATGTCGAATTCGATTGGAGTTCACCGATGCACACTTTCTATCTACTGCTAAACTTGAACACATTAGTGGAAGGTGTGCACCAGTAAAGTCCAATCGAATTCGACATAAATGTTTTTGTGTTATTGTTATTCTTTACTTCTGCAATGACAGGAGGATAACATACGGTTTATCAAGAACATCACGGATCAAACAACGTTTAGCTAGCAGTAACAATATTAAGCAAGCCTTACACCCTTTCACAGAAACTTTCCACATAAACTTTCTCAGAAGACCGAGGAAGGTGTGAATCTTTTAACGACGGAAGGACAACATTTAAATATCGGCTTACTACTTGCTTATGTACTCAATTCTCAAATTTGCTCTAGAACAATTGTAAACGACGAATCATCAGGTGCTGAAAACATCCCTTCCATAGCAAAAATGAAGAAGTGAATATTGAAGAGAGTATCCTGCTGTTGAAACCTGTAGCAGGGTTTGGTTCATTGAGCAGAATGTTGATGAGACGAAACTGTATTTAGGTCATCAGTAGGGATTGCAAATTTACCGAATTTTTTCATTACCGGTAACTCGGTAATGAAAAAATCCATAACCGGTTTACCGGTAATTTACCGGCAATCTTGCACGTTTTCTAAAATTATTCTGAAATGCAGGATATTATTAATAAAAAGTTTAAAAATTGTGGAATTCAAAACATATTTTATTTCTCTTACGAAAACTACAAATACTTACCGAATACCAGTCAAAAAATGAAAATAAATAAATGGTTCGATCGAAGTTATACATTTTTTTCTATTGCACTTTTAATCCCGGCAAAACCACCAAATTGGCTATGTCGGGATTAAAAGTGCATTAGAAAAAAATGTATAACTTCTATCAACAAATGCTCTCGCGTAAATGTACAGCATGCATTCCTCTTCAAATTAAAGAAGAAAAGTCCATACGGAGGAAAAATTTACCTAAACATACAAAAACATAGTTTTTCAGGAGATGTGTTTAAAGTTCCGTGTTCAGTTCAGTTGTTTTACTATTGAAAAATGTAGACAGACTCTTTTTTAATATTTTTTTTAACCCACTTAGGGTTATCCAAAATCTATGTTAAACGGCTTAAAATGTTCACAAATAGTTGAAGTTTAATAAAACGTAAAAAAGATTTGTGCCTTTTAGTAAGTGATACCGGCGTCTTAATAAGAGATTAGTAAATTCACTAGTAATTTTGGAATTATTGAAGACAATTTATAAAACTCCCAAACATTTTGCGAAAATTATGCAATCGGAAGAAAATAGAATCAGTATAAGAGATATATCATTTGAATACCTTAAATTTCATTATTTCTGTGCTTTTCATTATAAAATTGATGTGAAAGGTCAGAAGCATCGATCACAGAACAAACTGACAGAGGATTACCCTGCAGGCACTGTTTTTTAACTGCTAATATTTTGTTTATTAGATGCTGCTAGTTTGTCTAGCTGTTCCTGCTAACACGATTATTAAGACACATTAGTACAAGATTGTAGACAATTATCCGAACAGAACAGGCTGGACTCTAAACCGAACGATCCTGTATTGATCATATTAACATTGTGCAAGGATCACTGTAAAACAGGCGAGTGAGTGGCAGCTACCCTATCTCTTCATCGCAGTCACCCTTAGGAATTCGTCAACTTCAAACAAGCATTTCGCAACCTCGATCGTAATGTGATGTGGAATTTGAAATATTTGTGTGTAATGTACAAATGTATAATGTGAAAAGCTATTATACAATAACCAAGAAACATAGCATATTATTCGTAGACCCTATAGAGAATCCAAGTGTAGGATAATTCATCATGGAAAGCTGGAACGATGTTTACTGTTCGTTTTGGTGTATAGTAGGGTGGAGTCCTTTCAACTCTCCTGTTCCTTTTGTTCATATTTGTATCCTTTTCCACATAAAATCAGTTATAGAAAGAAAATTACCCTTACTCGTTACATGCACAGACAAATTAGGCTAAAAATAAATACCGATACGGTAAAACTTCATCGTATGGGTATAGTATAGATAGTCTGCGATAAGTCGATAGCAATCAAATACCCGAGATAAAGAGTTTTGAATATGTTGGAAGCTATATTTCGAAATTCGTCTGACGAGATCAACCGTATTCAAAAATCTGACTAACATACGGAATGCTCAACAATGTATGGAAATCCCCGATATTCTCATGACTTAAAATAAAGAACATTTAGAATGAATTATTTCTGTCCTGCTCTACGCTAGCGACATTTGGAAAGTTATGAACATATTTTAAGATTTGGTAAATATTCGACCAATTAAAGACTGGTATAACTAAGACTTTATTTTGTGTTCGATATAAATTAAAACTTTGCTTTGGATAAGTGATCCATAAATCCGATATGTTAAAGAAACTTTTTGATAATTTACTATGTATATTATTCTATTGTCATTTAGGCTACTGCTGATCTAAAGGAAGCATTTAAAAATCCTCAAGCAATTCCATCACTATGTGAAGTTGTGTTAACATCGCCGCAATCCCAAATTAGACAGTATGCCGCCGTTCTATTACGCAAACGTTTAGGCAAACTTCGTAATTGGAATTTGGTGCCACCAGATCAACAACAAATGTAAGTGTATCTTCTCAATAATATTTTTTTCTTTTAAACTATTAGTTCATTCTATTCCAATAGAATCAAGGATCGAATGTTACAAGCTATTGTAACCGAACAAGAAAAATCGGTTCGTAATGCGATCGTTCAGTTTGTTGGGGTTTTGGTGAAACATGAATTCGAAAAGAAGGATCCATGGATGAACGATGTGTTGAAATTTATATTTGGCCAATGTAGTTCTAGTGATCCCCAGCAAAGTGAGCTGGGCGCTAATGTATTTTCTATTTTAACCGATGTTGCTCCAGATCAATTTTTACCCCATATTGAAACGTTATGTGAAATGTTTACGGCTGCTATGGTGGCAACCGAAGCGAGTGGAAATATGGCTACACCGGTTGTATATCATATCTTAAATGGTATGTCCAATTTGGTTCCCTTTATATTGGGTCATAATGCTGCTGAAGTTACATATCAGAAATTAATTCCATACATTGTGAAGGCTTTACAATGTTTTGCAGCATCCAACGATCCAGAACAGTTTATTGGCGCCTTTGATATCTTAGAAAATATGGCCGATTATACGCCAAAGCTATTGAATGGAAGTCTAAAAATTCTGATTGATTTCTGTTTGGAATCAGCTCATAATGCTAAATATAATGATATTGTTCGAGTTCGAGCGGTTTCCTTTATCGGTTGGTTAGTACGTCTGAAAAAGAAGGCTATAATTAAACAGAAATTGATTGAACCAATTATACAAGTCGTATTCAATCTTATGGCCACCGCCCCCGAAGATGATGATGAAGATGAAGATTATTTTATTGGTTCGGACGAAACAAATGCTAAGACGGCTGCAACGCAAACTATGGACCTATTAGCTTTACACATACCTTCTGAAAAATTAATTCCACTGTTACTAACAATGCTAGATCCGGCATTAAAAGGAAATGATCCTCTGCACAAGAAAGCAGCCTACTTATGTATGGCTGTTATTGCAGAGGGATGCGCAGAAGCAATATGCGCAAAATATTTGCGACCTTTGTTAGATTGTGTCAAAACTGGCATCATTGATCCGAATCCTATCGTTCGCAATGCCGCTCTCTTTGCATTAGGACAATTTTCAGAACATTTACAGCCCGATATTACTAAATTTGCCGGAGAAATATTACCGATACTCTTTGAATATCTTCATCAATTGTCGGTCGAAATTGCGAATGGTGGCACGGAACCGAAACATATCGATCGCCTATTTTACGCATTGGAAACATATTGTGAGAATTTGGAAACTGAATTAGTGCCCCATTTACCTATATTGATGGAACGTCTGTTTGTAATACTCAGTCCAACGAATTCGGTTCGTTTACGTGAATTAGGCTTGTCAGCCGTTGCATCGGCTGCTATTGCGGCTAAGGAAAACATGTTGCCCTATTTCCATAAAATTATTGCCGGCCTTCAAATGTATCTTGTAAAATCTGACAATGAGGATATTTGTGCTCTTCGAGCACAGGCCATCGATACATTAGCATCATTAGCCCGAACGATCGGTAAGGCAAATTTCTTACCATTAGCCAATGAAACAATGACATTTGCATTAAGCTTGATGGATGATGCTACCGAACCCGAACTGCGAGGTAGCGTTTATAACTTATTGTCTGCATTGGCCGAAATTTTGGGAGTTGATATGGCACCTGTCTTACCGAAAATTGTTGAACGTATATTGGATACGGTTAAAAGCAGTGAAGAAGTTGTCACGGAATATAAAGAGGATTTAGATGTGTTTGGTGTGGATCCAAACGATGACCTTGCAGACGGAGAAATTGACATTGAGGATTCGGATGGCGAGGATGACGACGACGATATAGCAGGTTTGTATTTTGGAAAATATTAAAACCTGATATTATTCAAAGGAACGTTTCTTGCAATGAAATTTCCTTCAGCCAAATCAGGTAGAGAAAATATTTCAAATTACGAATACATAAAATCTTTTAACATTTTGGATTTTATGATAAAACGTTTGAAGATAATTGTTTGCATTTACATAGTAATTCTAAACAAAATACCTTTAAGCCCGCTACAAACATTCCGAAGAGTCGTAACGAAATTATACTGAAAAGTAAAAAATGCGCAGTTTTTTTGGAACGTGTGTATGGAAAACAGTGCCGATCTTAGCTTTCTTGGCGCCCTCGGGCAGAGTACTTCAGGGCGTCCCTATTGAATTGAAAATGTAACTGTTACTAAGCAAAAATTCGGCTCTGGGCGTGCTTCCAGCGCCCCAACCAACCTGGCGCCGTCGGGCGGTGCCCGACCTCGCACCCCCCAAAGGTCGGCGCTGATGAAAAATCGTTACGACCAATCCAAAAAAAAAACTGCGCATTTTTACTTTTCAGTATAATTTCGTTACGACTTTTCGGAATGTTTGTAGCGGGCTTTACTCAAACAGAAGCGTACTAGGAAGTAGAATGTATTAACTCTTTATTTGAGAGAAACATTGCGTGCCAGTCAAATTGAATCTTAGTTTCAAATAAAAATAATTTGTAAGAATATATATTGCAAGAAAGAAGAATATATAAGAGGGGCACAGCCCCTCTCTGCCCCCCCCCCCCCCGAATTGGCGCCTTTGCTAGTAACTAGTAACTAGTAACTAAGCTTCATTTACCTAACAAAAAATTAATTAAGTTCGATAACTTCTGTAGAGTATAATCTAAAACCAAGTTATGTGTAGAATCTGCAACAAAAACAAATGCTCTCGTGAGGAGTAACCAAAACGAGACTTTTATTGGGTTGGCATTGTAAATTGTGCAGCCAGATAGAAAAATCATAGTCTCTATAACTCTTCAACTTCGATGGTTCCAACTTAAAGTCGGCTAAGTCGAGTTAGCATAGTTTTACGGGAACTACATAAGAAGATCGGCGATATAAAGGTCTACCGACTGTCAAATTTTCATGGCAATATGACGAAAATTAAATTTTATAGAGCAGTTTTAAAAGTTAGAATATTTTGGGCATACACCAAAAGTTCATAGAAAAAAAAAACAGTACACAACTAACTTCAAATGGTTATTCTGAAAAACTATGTTTTTTGAGTTAGCATAGATTAAATTGGAACCATCGACTTGTAAAGAGGATAAAAGGTTTCGTCCAATCCGTGTTTTTTTATGAGTTGTGATAAAGGCCGTAAAACCAATATTTCCTTAATGAATTGATATAAAGATGTATACATTATTTGGCACATACTGGCATTTTAAAATCTTGTCAATAACTTCTAACTTTCTATAATTTACCGTTACTCGCCACATAATCGTACCGTAATATCATTGTTTATGTAATAATTATTTTACTCATTTATTTTGTTAGGATATGGGGTCGAGAACGTCTTTTTGGATGAAAAGGAAGAAGCCATACTAAGTCTTAAACGTATTGCTGAACATACTGGGTACATTTTTCCATTTAAGATATCACTAAAGCGTTATGTCAAATTATTCAATTATTTGTGTACAGATCAGTTTTTCTTCCTTACTTGCAACCCTCATACGAAGCAATTTATAAACATTTAGAACATCCCCATGAAGAGATTCGTGCAGCAGCTGTTGAAGCAAATACACAATTCATTATTACATTGTATGATGCCAATGAAATGGCACTTGTAAAAGAAGCTATAGATTCATACATTCCGAAATTGGGACTATTAATTAAAAACGATGAGGAATTTCAAGTGGTGCTGGTTGCCCTACAAAGTATTGGTGAATTGTTGAAGAAATTAAAAAATTTAGCTGTCTATTCGGAAGATTTAAAAATTGTCGTTTTCACCTCCATACAAGAGGTGTTGACATTGAAGGTTGTTTGTTTATTTGACGAACATGCTGGTGAGGCTACTGCCGATGAAGAGGCGGAGGAGAGTGAAAATGATGAAGCATTAATTGAAGCGGCAGCTGATGTTCTACCGAAATTCGGTGCTGCTCTGACACCAGAAGAATTTGCATTATACTTCAATAGAATATGTCCAATTTTAGCACAAAAAATAGAGAAGAGTCGAGAGGCCGATGATAGTTCGCAACAGAAAAGTTATTGTTACGGTTCTCTTTCCGAATGCTTCCGTCCACTCCAAGGACATACAGCAACTTATTTCGATGGTTTATTGCCATTATATTTGTATGGGATCCAAGATCAAAATGAAACTGTTCGGCAGAATGCTGTATTCGGTTTAGGCGAATTAGTCCTATTTTCGAATAGTAAAGCTTACGATAAATTTCCACAAATATTGCAAGCTTTATCTGGCGCTGTTGCAGCCGAAGTACATCCTGGTACATTGGATAATATATGCGGTGCTTTAGCCCGCATGGTTATGTCAAACTATAAATTGATTCCGTTAGAACAAGTGTTACCGGTTTTCGTTCAAAAACTTCCACTGCGCGAGGACTTTATGGAAAATCATGCAATCTTCAAATGCTTCCAAATTTTATTTACTCAGGGAAACGAAGCGTTGCTACTGGTTCTAGATAAATTAATTGGTATCGGATTGAATGCCTTATATAAGAAAGAGTTTGAAGATGAAGGTAACATATTTGTCAATTTGAGTTTTTAATTGATATTTTAATTTTTTATTTTGTCCAGAAACCCGTAATTACATTGCAAATTTCTTGAAAGATGTGCAAAGCAAATTTCCTGAACAATTTATGTACGTGGCTAATATGTATCCAGAATCGGCATCTATAATTCAAAGTCTATAACATCACAGCTTCAAAACTACAGCTTATTCAGTCTATTTGCATTCATAGACATGCTAATAAGTGGCTTGGTTTTATTTTAAATTTATTCAGCATGAATATTATTTGATATATATTTTATAAAAACACTTTTAAACCCGAAATTTGTAATTTATTTTAAATTTAAAAATTCTAAACTTTCGAACATAAAAACGATTATTATGTTATTATCCAATGTAATTTGTTGCTTACATTTGTTTAAAATATATTAAATATTAAATTCTTAAATTATCGGCTTGTATTTATAGACTATTGCCTGGAGCTTAAAAATTGCCCTGATTCGGAATTAATTAGTTCACGACATTTTATTATTTTATACGA
>JANTOP010030671.1:0-11757 GCA_027564815.1 Symmerus nobilis | reverse complement strand
AAAAATTTTAAAATATAGTTAAAGGTACGCCATTTAACATAACACAAACAGTTTTCATTACAGTAATACGGTTCTTCGAAAAAAAAAATAGTAAACTTAGCCTTGGAGGCAGTGTATTAGGATCGGTCCTGTACCTACTACAAATACACCAATTATCTCCCTGTATTAGAACACAACACTTTGGCGACTTCTTTGTTACAACTATGTTACAATAGAAGATACAACTAGCTATTACTGAAATATATCACTGGTCAAAATGATGGCGAATTGAATTAAATGAAACAAAGTCAGTACACATCAATTTCACAAACATGCGACTCGACTATATTCCAGTCACCATTAATTAAAAAGTAGTGCCGTATGCCAAAACAGCTAAGTATCTCGAAATGACCGTAGACGCTAAGCTTAGCTTTCTATCTTAGGTTTATTGAGCTTTTCTGTTTCCCAGCACTGATTGGTTAGCAACACTGATTTCTGACATATCCTCCTTAACATATCGAACAACATTGCCATACACTGCAAGTCGATGGTTCCAACTTAAAGTCGGCTAAGTCGAGTTAGCATAGTTTTAAAGAAACTATATAAGAAGATCCGTGATGTAAAGGTCTACCGACTGTCAAATTTTCATGGCAATATGACGAAAATTATCTTATATAGAGCAGTTTTAAAAGTTAGAATATTTTGTGTTTACACCAAATGTTCATAGAAGAAAAAAAAACAGTACACAACTTGAACGGTTATTCTGAAAAACTATGTTGCTTGAGTTAGCGTAGATTAAATTGGAACCATCGAAGTACAGTCGTGAGATTCCGTTCAAGTTCTCAACAATTTTTTCTAGACCAATTTGACATTTCTATTCTACATATTATATACGCCACCTGTATAAATAAAATATGTAAAATAGAAATGTCGAATTGGTATAGAAAAAATTGTTGAGAACTTGAACGGAATCTCACGGCAGGTTTCCTATAATTATCATATGATTTGCATACGTCCCATATTCGTTTAGAAAATTCTCTATCCAACAAAAATGTTAAAGTTATAAATTTTCCCTCCCCTACTACGCTAGAGACGATTTTCTGATAAATTTATTTTTAGTTGAAAAAGCATGAAAGGGTTAACTTTTTCAATGTTTTTTCATTTCGTATTATAAGCAACTATATGTCCAACTTTCATAGAACAATATTTTTTTTGCCGCCGAACCAAATGTTCGGTAATCGGCTATCAAAAGTCAAAGTCCCGTTTTCTAGAGTTTGGTGGGTACCCTTTTGTTGAACAAATCGACTTTTTTATTAAGGCTAGCCGCAAAATTCCAACGTCAATTGATAATTGATTACGCACAACCATTTTTTTGCGCCGCAGTTAAAGGGTTAACCAAACTACATATTGTGCTGCACATCAATGGATGGGTAATCGTGTGGGTAACAACTTTGTAGTACATTACTTTCCGATCCCACGCAACGCCAACGAAATTTTTGACAAAGTTCAATTATTTGACACTCGATGCCACCTACTGTATATGTTTCTAGAATGCACATTTGCATGCTCATTAATTTTGTCGAGGAAATTAAATTTTGGGTATTTTCTCGGAACCAACCACCATCTATGGTTTCATATTAAAAAAAACAATTTTTCGACCATAAACGCAACCTATCGGTAGGCGGCGGCATTTTTCCCAACTCTATTTCGATTATGCTAATAACTTTCCCAATCCTTTGACGTCAGATTAGTTTTTATTCGTGAAAAAAAACTGATTTTTAAGATCAGTGGACAAAAACTGATTTTTGACAGGCGGCCATTTTTTTCGACATTTTTTCTAGGTTCAGGTTGACCCAGCAATGTACTCCCTCATACATCATTTGTACAACGGTCGCCATTTGGAACCATTTCACATGCAAGAAACACTTTGGGGCGTAGTTCACCTCAAATTTTTCGTTTAGGGGAAAAACAAAACAATGATCAACTAGAGATTTAAAAACAATAAAATTTAAAATTTCTCTCGTTAAAATCGGATGATAATTGAAAAAAGGTAAATGTTAATTACGTTTAGGGGTGGCTTACAAGTGGGGGGTACATGTAACAAAGAATATATAATTTTCATTATTTAACATAACAAACATTTAGCTTTTTATTTCGTGTCGATAGGCACCACTCCTTCTATATTAAACAGCACAATTACTACTTATCACCCTCAACTTCGAGGGTGGATATTACCCTTTCAGTATCATTTTGCAGCTAAAAAAAATTCTTATCTCTTATTTTTTCGAGAACTACAACATATTCAAAAATTATCGCAATCTGAGGCGGACACCGGAAAGATTTTCCTTGTTAGTTAGACTAGGTTGTAATTACATCTCAGGTTGGCAATAAACCATATTTGGTAAGCTTTATTATAAATCTAATACAAAATTATTGAGTTAATGTCATTAACTCAAAATAAGTCTTATGCTAATACTTATAATATTAAGGAGACATTCCTTAAACACAATTAATTAAGAAAGGAATGTCAAGCTTCAGAAAAATCAGAAAAGTAGAGGAACTGCTGAAAATTGTAAATTCTAGGTTAACTAATAAACTAGGTAAAATTCGAAAATTTCGGAAAAATCTGAAAATTTTGAAAAGTTTATAAATGGAAAATAAAACGAAAAATAAAAAAAAATTTAATTAATTTAACATTTGAAAATCGGAAAATTCCCACGAAATAACTAGAAATTAAATTGAATACCAACCAGTGTTATCTGGTTGGTATATGCGAATATCAGACGGATGGCGGTTCTTATCTACAATTTATGGATCAGCCTGCATCAAATTGGGTAGAATGAAATTATTCACAAGAAAATATGACAAAATTTGTGGACGTGAATTTTATTTAAATAGTGATTTTGGGCATTTCTTATTCTAATATTTAAGGTTATAAAGATATCTGAAATATTTATGGTAATAGAAAATTTGGCGACAGTAAAAAATTTGATATAAATTGTCTCGAAATTTCGGAAAATTAACAGTTCATTCAGAGTACCCACCCGGCAGTGGTTATAGAACAAGAAAAATATGCAGTTATTCGGATTCACCGTACTGGTTGTATTTCTATCAGTTGTCATTTTATCATCAGCAAAACCACCGAGCTATGAATCGCCGAAAAAGTTAATTTCCCTGCATTTGGTAAATTTAAGAAAATAAATAAATTCAATTAATATTTTTTATAAACTTCTGAAATAAATCTGACAGGTATATCGTCATGGTGCTAGAACGCCCGTCGGTGGCTATCCAAATGATCCATATATTAATGAAACCTATTTTCCATATGGCCTGGGACAATTGATAAATGTACGGAATCTGTTAAAAATTACATGGAATATTTAATTATATTTCTTTTTTAGTACGGAAAACAGCAGCTTTTCCAAACTGGACAGTGGCTTCGGAAGACATACGGTGATTTCCTTGGGGCATTATATCAATTTGATGTAATATTTCCAATATTTTAATCATTTTCATTTATGATTTTCAAAGTGGAAATTCGTTTCTTTCTAGGAAGTTTATGTCCAATCAACAGATGTTCCACGGACAAAAGCGTCAACTGCTCTTTTATTAGCTGGCCTATATGCGCCACAATATACTAGAATGGATTGGAATATTGGATTAAATTGGCAACCGATACCGATATATTCGGCACCACTTGATTCTGATTTGGTAAATTTTTAAATTTCTCAAATTTCTTACATTAAAAGAAAACATCCTATTAATTTTTACAATTTTTAATTAGTTACTGTACGTACCACCATGTCTCCGGTACTCTGAAGCAATAGATGAACTATGGGAATTGCCAGAAGTTCGAAAACCATATGAAGGTAGTTTAAGAAAGTTCAGCGAGTTGGCCAAATATTCTGGCTATCCACTTGAAGGGAAAAATCTTTTAACGTACCCGTTGCAATTGTGGGATATTCTGTACACCGAACAGGAATTCGGATTAACATTACCAAAATGGACAAAAGACTATTTTCCTAATTGGTTGCAACAATTTTATGAATTAGGATATTTATACACTACCTGGACACCAGAATTGAAACGGTTAAAAGGTGGACCATTTGTTCAACTATTGATCACCGATTGGTTGGCGAAAATTGCGAATAATGAAACGCATAAGATTTTCCTGTTCGGAGCACATGATATTACGGTCTCATTTATATTGGGTTCGTTGAATCTTTGGACACCCCAAATACCCGTCTATGGGATAATGGCTGTATTTGAATTGCGACAGGATGAATGGACCGGCGAGTATGGCATTCAAATTTATCAAAAAGTACCCGGAAATGATACGGTTAAACCGTTAACGTTACCGGGATGTGAATATTTCTGTCCAATTCAAAAATTTATCACTTTAACGAAGAATATTATTCCAACGAATCTCGCACAAGCATGTATACCAAAGAATCCTAATTTTACCGTGTCGTAGATAAATCTTTAAAATAAAAAATGAAATTAATTACAAATAAATTTTTATTCAGTCTTTTTTTATTCATATATAAATTGTCTAACATTCTCTAGAAATATGTCAAAGATTGGCAAGAGCAATTGGCAGCTCGCGTAGTAGATTTTCTAAAGCTCCTGGACTCTTTTGTTAATTTTAAGGATCATTCAAAATTCTTCAGGATTTCTATAGATAAATACCTGAAAATGGAAAGGATACCGTAAGAAAATTCCCACCACTCTCTAAAAAATCAGTTATCGTAGGAAATCAGAGAAAATTCATCCGTAGCTAATTGACTAAAATCAATTTCAAATCCTCTAACTAATCTTAGAACAAGTATTTTGAAATATTCGATTTTTTACAAAAATCATGGACTAGCTATCGTCCTTTTTATAAGGCCATTTTTCAACCAAAAATACTATAGTTAGATGAAATATAATTCCACAGGCGTATCTAAATAGGCATAGAACAATTGGTAATAAATTAGATATTTGTAGTAAATACCCGTTTCGGGTTAAATATACCCTATCTCCCTCTCTCAGTACTGTTTTGTAAAATATTACACTTTAAGTGTTAGACCGCAAGGACATAGCAACACTTGTCTTTTTGCTGTTGAATAAGGAGGAGGGATTCAGATACATACCGATGTCCTTCAGAAACATAGCGTACCACCTACAATTTTTATGAATTTTAGTCAAATTTCCCGATTTAGTTTGAGCTTTCTGGGTTATCTTAACGAATTATTCAACTTTTACAATTTCTCACAAATAATTAGGGATTTACTCTGGTTTCTTTTGACATTTATCTGATTTTTCAGGCCGTTTCACGGGTTAAAATTCGGGATAACGTAAAGAAAATGTCGGAAAGAAAATGAAATAATTCAAAGTGGCGAAAAGTTGGGAAAAAATTAGTAAAAGTTGGAAGAATTAATTAAAAGTTAAGAAGGAAAATGCAAATCGAGAAAAGTATAACATAGACGAACATAGAACATTAAAACAAACAAGCAAGCAAGAACGTTAAAACGTACGAAGATCAAACAAAGTGAGGTATAATTTCCAAAATATTGAGCAAATTCTACCAAGAAAAGTCGAGTAAACGGAAATAAAATTTATAAACGAAGTGTAAGGTGAGAAATAGTCGGGAAATGGTAGTATACAGTCTGGGAAAGTCGGGAAAATTAAAAGAAATTCATGTGTTCAAGTATACCGTCTTATTTATGTACAGGGAAATGCATAATATAATAGGTTAGATATGAATTTTGAGACTTGTAAATTATGAACTAAAATATGTATATACTTAACAGAAGGATACCCGATTATCGATCGTGTAGAAACCCTAAATGTGCCGGTCGATAGGCTTCCGAAGGGTCAATAGTAGGGCGTAATGAGACCCATCATTAGGACTCAGTATGGCGTGCGGTCAACATCTCCATAAGATGTGCAGAGTTTTATGACCTCTTAACAAAATGTTACAGCCTTATTGCTGTTATGTTGCTATTACTAGAGTGCATGACTGCATACCGAATATTTTCTCGGCCGGAAAAAATGTAAAAACGCTTTGTAAAAAGTTGCTTTGACAGTTAAGTAAAAATACAAATAGAAATCAATATTTCGGAAAAGTTGAAATTTCTTTGGACATCGCGCCATATAATCCGGATTTTCCGATAATTTTCTTCGGATCCAAAAAAATGTAATGATGCAGGTAGGTTATAAATTAGTCCAGAAAAAATAGAAAAATATCAAAACGAATTTTTTCGTATAAAAGCTCTACGAAAACTTAAAAGCTCCCAGAAAGCTTTATTTTCCGAACCTTATTATTTCCGTCCTAAAATCTATTTTCTACCCAGATAACGATCCTTTAACACAATTTCAAATTTTCGCAAAATATTCAAAAATTTCAAAAGCTTATTGAAAGCTTAAAATTCATATGTGTTTTTATATATCATTTGGAATCGAATTTTTATACGGTTTGTTAAATGCAAAAGAAATATGGAATTTTCGGGGAAAGCTTATCCAAACTATATTATTAAAAACTAATGAATGCTCTAGGTTTCGTACCTAATTTTAAATGCTATAAAATCTATTTCCTATTCAGATAAACGTAACGAAATTTGAAATATTTCGAAGATGAAGCTTCAATAATCTCGAAAGCTCATTAAAGCTTCAAATTAAAATGTCATTTTATATAATTTGGAATCGAATTTTTATCCAATTTATTAAATTTATATGATATATGGAATTATCGCTGATCCAAACTATTAAAGGCTCCGCAAAAGCTCGAAGTTTCAAACGTAATTTATTACGTTTTAAAATCTATTTTCTATCCAGATTGAAAAAATGCTTCAAACCGGTGACCTCATTGCATATTTAAATCCTAAATATAAAGCTTTCTTAGCGCTTTCGCTTTCATCACATGAACCACATAAGAAATTTAGAATATAAATTTAGGAAAAAACTTAAATTCCATACTGACTAAAATAGTATTTTAATTAAGAGATTTCGCTAAGCTTTCGGGACTTTCTTAAATCTTTTTGAAAAATTAAATTATTGGATGGAAAATAAATTTCAAAAGAATAAATTGGCCGTCGCGTCGCCGTCGGCCAGATTTGAATTAGCAGTTTTTGCAGCAATAGAAAGTGGTTACGATTTTGGTAATAATTCAGGTGTGCTCTGCGCCGTCTGCGCATTAGACTGCACGCCACTGTTAGGACTCCAGATAGATGGGCCAGATTTCGAGACTGTTTTCTGCACGCCATTGTATGAATGGCAGTTAGTTAGCACGATAGTTTAATACATTTTTTAGATGGCAATTTATGTATTATTAAAATTATATCTGACAAGATATTGCAGGAATTATTATAAATAAACAATTTTTCAGCGTATAAAATCTAAAATAGAAGTATTGAATCTAAATATCAGCAGTATTATTAAAGCAAAGAACGAATATAATTACCAACGCCATCAAGTGGAATTATATCGTAAGGATCGGTTGGTTCCTATCAACTATAAAGATAGGCAACTTTGGGGGAGACCATTCAAACTCGAATATGAATTCGAAATACCATTTTCTGAACTATCGCTCAAATTTCACGGTAATTTGGAAAATTATTTTCAAATTCAGAAAATTGGTTGAAATAGAAAGATGTTAATGGGGAAAATGGGAACAGAACCAATAAAATTTCATGGAAATCGGAATATTTAATGAAAATTCACAATTAATTAAAAACAAAAAATATTAAAAAACAATTAATTGGAAAACTTCATAAAAAAATCTGGTCAACATCGTAAAATTGAATGAAAATTAGGATCAGGGAAATAATAATATTTTGTTAGATATAGTTATGCAGCAATTCCATACGAAAGTTACCAAAAAAAGGTGGTTTTTGTCCCAACCCATTTCGATATCGATAATTATCAATAATAAATATTATAATCGATACGTATTTTTTTGTTTCACCATTCGATCTACAGTTACGACTACAGGGTACTTCAAAGTGTCACGTTTTTAAAAAAATTTCAGGTTTTCCAACTTGTTTCAACTCTGATAACTCCTAAACGGCTCATTCGACTTTCTTGTGCGATATACCAAATGAACGGTATTAAATGGAGCATTTCGAAAGTATTTTTAAAAAAATTGTAAAAAAAAACATTTCTTAATAAAAAAAATCGGTTTTAACAGTTTTTTCAATTTTTCAAAATATAGTGTTGTTAGTAGTAAATTAATAAAATCTATAAAATAAGTTGAAAAATAATAATTATAATTACAATCAATTATATTATAATTCTTAAATTATAACAATCAGTGAGGTTGTTTAAACCATCAAAAGGCCGGAATTGATTAATTTATTAATTAAATAAATAAATTGTAGGATATATAATTTTTCAAGATTAATATGGTTCCAAATGATCGTTTATCAATCCTTAAGCAGTTATTTTGGACTCATATTTAATAGCATACAGAAAGCCTATAATAAAGATTTAATTCACGGCACGGCTACGCTGAAGATTTAAGCCGTATAAATAATTAATTAATTTTAAATACATATATTTCTATTATCAGTAGTATGTATTTAATTATTAAATTATACAGAGAGAAAAATTATTATCAACTCCCAATGATGGTGTCAAATTTACCGAAACGTTGGCACACCAAAAACTATACTTTAATTCAATTTATTTAATTTGTAGATTTAAAATCCTTTAATTTGTATTTCCAACCCAGAATGCAAGTATTTGGAATTGTATCTTCAAATCTGCCATGCTTATTTTATGAAATCAATAAAAATCCGAAAAATTCCACAAAATCTGATAATTTATAAAATTTGATGAACATCAAAATATTTGCTGAAAATTGGACAATTTAAAAAGAAAGATAAGTAAGTCAAATACAATAATATATTTGATTGTGTATTTTATTAAACTGTCGGCTTTATTTTATCTACCAGACACACTTGTTTATTTGGTTTACACACCCCTGATTTACTTCTCAACTTTGTCAACGCAATTATGCGTAAGTTATAAATAAACACCAGTTGTATAATATTTGTTCAATATTAATTTTCACGACCTTAGTTAGATAAGTAGGAGATTGTTCGTTATCACAACTTACTGGCTAGTAGGTGTGACGGTAATACGATTTACAACTGTTATTATTTACAATTTAAACGTTGAGATATTTTTATATTTACCAAATTTATAAATTTGATGACGCGGGATGTACGGATTTTATTTAAAGCTTCTTTGAGCAATTATTTATATTTTTAATTACAGGTGATAAAGATATGGGAAATTTTTTGGTTACCAACGTTAAAAAATTTGATATAGTTTCGAAAATTTTCAAAAATGATAACAACTCATTCAAAGTACCCATGATATTACGGGTTAGACAAAAAATATGCAGATGTTCATATTCACTATGCATTTTTCACAACCCTGTTGACACCAGTTCGACACTGGAACTTATTTGTGCATAATTTGCATTTAATAAATCCTTATAATTAGAATTAAATTCCTATAAGGTGGTTGGTGTATTTTATTTATTTTTATTCTTATTTTCATCTAATAAGGAGGCTACATGCCAACGGTATTTTTGTAATATTTTCTATTCACAATATGTAAATGGAGTTCAGAGTTCGAATACCAAACTCCCAAAGCAGTTCGATGCAATTCTCTAAAATTGTTGACTTTGAATCGACTTTGAAATTTTCCGAGTGGCTTTTATTTAGTAAAGTTAGAACGGGTTTCAACAAGCCGCGTAACTATAAGATATGTGTCAATTAGCATATATTTGATGAATATTATACTTAAATAGCGCAGGTATTCAAAGTGAACGAAAAAACAATTACCTAATCGAGAATCGAACCAGCTTTCAAGTTTAATGGTTCTCTTTGATTCGCTTAAAAGTATAAATGTAAATCGTCTTATCATGGTGGTCGAGTCATCGACTTTCTTAACGCAAATATGCTTTAGTTGAAAAACAACAGTGGTATCATATTTGTTAAATATTAATTGTCACGACCTAAGATAATAAGGAGATTGTTCACCCTGTTGACTGACGCTAGGTGTGACGCTAAAACGATTTATATCTATTATTATTAACAATTTAAGCGTTGAGATAGCTTTTTATTTGCCAAATTTGTTTAATCAATGTCTTTCTTTTCTTCTGCAATATATTGTTTAAATAAAAACATTTGTGCACATAAAACGATGCTGCAGGAATCATTCTAGGTCGAACAAGGTCCTGACCCTAAGTGAGATTATGATCTAGGATTACTTTCATATAATTACACTCATTTGAAACTTATATATCTCTTTCTCTCTTGTGATGGGAAGACATTCTCGGCTTTCTAGTTTCGCTTTGTTCGCAAAAATAGGCACTGTGGTATGTGGATCTCAATTTGCATTTTAATATTATTCAAGACATTTCAAAGTGCAATAAATTATTAGAAAATTTGTGGACGAGTATCTTATTTAAAGCTGTTTTAGGCAATTTTACTTTATTTTATTTGAATTACAGTTCATAAAGATATGCGGAATTTTTGTGGTAACAGAAAATCTGTCGACATTAAAAATTTGATATAAATTGTTTCGAAATTTCTGAAAATGATAACAGTTCATTCGAAGTACCCAAGCGGGATATTAAGAGTTAGAACATAGAAATATGCAGATGTTCATGTTCATGGTGCTGGTGGTATTTCTATCAGTTATCAATCTTTCAGTAGCAAAACCACCGAGCTATGAATCTCCGAAGAAGTTAGTTTCACTGCACTTGGTAAATATGATTGAGAAATTTAGTGAATGTAATTTATTTAATATATTTTTTAAATAAAATTTACAGGTATATCGTCATGGTGCTAGAACGCCAGCCGTTTCCTATCCAAATGATCCATATATTAATGAAACCTATTTTCCGTATGGCCTGGGACAATTGAATAATGTACGCAAACTGTTAAACAGTTACATGGAAAATTTAATTATATTTCTTTTATAATTTCTTTGTTAGTACGGAAAACAGCAGCTCTTTCAAACTGGACAGTGGCTTCGGAAGACATACGGTGATTTCCTTGGGACATTATATCAATTTGATGTAAAATTTCCAATATTTTAATAATTTTAATTTCTTATTTTCAAAGTGGATATTAATTTCTTTTTAGCAAGTTTATGTCCAATCAACAGATGTTCCGCGGACAAAAGCATCAACTGCTCTTTTATTAGCTGGGCTATATCCGCCACAATATACTAGAATGGATTGGAATATTGGATTAAATTGGCAACCGATCCCGATTTATTCGGCACCAGTTAACACAGATGTGGTATGATTTCAAAACTCCCCAACCTTTCTTGCCTTGAAAAACATTCAATTAATTTCTTCCAATTTGTGATTAGCTGCTATCTGTGCCACCATCATGTCCCCGGTACTTTGAAGCAAGAGATGAACTATGGCAATTACCAGAAGTACGAAAGCCATATGAGGGCAAACAAAAAATTTTCAACGATCTAGCTAAATATTCTGGCCTATCACTTGAGGGGAAAAATCTTTTAACAGCCCCAATGGGATTATGGGATACTCTATACACCGAACAGGAATTCGGATTAATATTACCAAAATGGACAAAAGATTATTTTCCCAATTTTTTACAGACTTACTATGAATTAGGTTATTTATACAGTACCTGGACACCAGAATTGAAACGGTTAAAAGGTGGACCATTTGTTCAACTATTGATCACCGATTGGTTGGCGAAAATTGCGAATAATGAAACGCATAAGATTTTCCTGTTCGGAGCACAT
>JANTOP010030670.1:0-26414 GCA_027564815.1 Symmerus nobilis | reverse complement strand
CTTTGGCGGCCCTCCCATAAGTCAGTGGATCTTATATGGCCCTTGGCCTTAACAAGTCTGTGCATCCCTGCTTTAAATCATTGGATTAGAATGCAATTTTAAAATTAATCTTTTAAAACCGAAATGAAAAAATGTCTTCCAGTTTTAAATTTTCTACGGAAGTTTTTAAAGATAATTTTGAATTTCTTTTAAATTTAATTATTGGGGGAAAAATTAGATCCTATACTGATTAAGATAAAATTTTAATTAAATTCTTTCGATGAGCTTACGGATATTTCTTAAATCCTTATCAGAAAATCTTCAATTTCACTGATTTTAAATTATTAGGATGGAAAATAAATTTCAAAGCGTATAAACTCTTATTCGATATCATACCTCCACGTCGATGGAGAGTATAGATCTTAAAAAACAAGACTTCAAGTACCATAGGTGGACATAGGTGGACCATAGGCCAAATTTCGAGACTTTTTGTAGCACCTCTCTTTTCACCTTATAATTCAATCTAGAGTTGATAAAAAAAACTAGTAAAATGATTCAAAGTTATTAAATAAAATAATTTCAAGTAGCAATTTGCAGCAATAAAAATTGGTTACGATTTTGTTGATATTTCAAGTGTGTTCTGCGCCCTTTGCGGATTAGACTGCACGCCACTGAGTCATAGTATTAGTACTATAATGCGAATGCTGACTACCGTTTAGTATAACTTCTTCAATTAAAAATGTGTAACAATCTGCAGTTGATTAATATTTAAAAATTTAGAGTTTGTTCATTTTTAGGATTTCAAAACTTCCGTTCAGGCCTTATAAATGAAATTCACCGACGTATTCGGATGCCCAGGAGAAATCCATCCCAACACCCAACATTGAGAGAAACTATAGTATATTATATTTTCTCCTCGCCATTTCTACTAAGGATGACGTACGGTGGTTCATTCATTCATCCAAAACGTTATATCTTCAGCCAACCGAAACTTCTCTGTAATATTTATATTTTTTTGTCATGCATCCGGTAAATTTATATTACCACTCGTTTTTGAGAATATTGCCAGTAAAGACGATGTACATGGGAATATGGAACGAATTTTGGGCTAAACAAGTAAATATTCGCATTTATTTTGGAAGAAAGACCACCCACATATATAATCCTAGAACCAGAACGATATGGGGGTAGTGACAGATAGATGGGCCAATGTTATTAAATCTGATTTATAATCGCTAAGAAATTCTTCCTTTAATACTTTAATTTTCATATTTACTTAAACATAGTACGATTGTTTGAAAGAAATGTATCCTCTAAGAGAGATTACAATTTCCATTTTATAATTCATCGAAAAATATATTAATATCTTAAATATAATCTTTAATTGGAATAGTGAACAGAAAAGACCATTCTTTTCTCATTGTCAATAATTACTACAATATATAAAATGCCCTTGCCCTTGATATAAGGGGGAGTGCCCACCTAATGACACGGCCCAGCTACTGGCACCCATCAGTTCTGAGGTTCGTGGCGATGACAGCGGCAATGTGCTTAGTGTCAAAGTTTCGTCTCATTAAGCGTTCACTTTTCATAAATCATTGAGTTGTATGCACGTGTTGCAAATATGAAAAAATCGATTCTGATCTAATATCGTTCATCTTTGTTAAGTGAATTTCCAAGTGTTTTTCATCATTACAAAAGGGTAAATATAAGTGGAATTCTTAGTTTGTTTTTATTCTTCACGATTTCGACGAGCTATCGAACATTATTGTGAAATGGAAAAAAAATATTTCGTGTCATGTCAGAATAGCGTCAGTGCCCACCTACTGACACCCTTGAAATCATTTTAAATTGTGTTAGCGATATTGAATTAGTTATTAGAATAGAAAGTAGAGGTCTCTAGTTAAGCAGAAGTTGAAGAGACATAATTTTAAACCATTTTTTCACTTATTTCCATTTATTTTGATAATAAAATCTCATAAATAATTTTTACAGTTCAAATGGTCAGTGTGAACCACTGAAAGAATAAACAACACATAAAAATTAATAAACTAGTGTTTATGCTTTATTTTTTCCAGTGAAGTGTAAATGGGTGCCAGTAACTGGGCGCCTTTTTGGAGGGTCAATTTTCGAGACTTTTGCTAGATCGAGTGTAAAAATCGTGTTTTTCGAAATTGTTAAGTTCCCTGAAATTCTTCTTAGCTATTTAACTCAACTTTCAAACGAAACCAATAGCTTCCCGAAATTATGTTTCAAACGAAAGTTATGGCCTCAAGTCCTTAGGGTGGCAGTAGGTGGGCACTCTCCCTTACTACATTTTGGGTATAAATTAGCGTTGTACTGGGTACCCGGTAATTACCCGATACTCGCCCTAGGATCAAACTTCCCATAACCATGGTCAAACCTCCTTCACGAGATCGAGAAACGATACAAATGCAGTTCTTCAACCCGCCGAGGACTTTAGGATTGAACTTAAAAGAATCGAGTGGTTAATGCCATACGTGATGCTATCGGACAGACGAAAGATACAACTGTTCAACTTTATTGAGAAGGATATTACTATGAGTTACCGCATTTGGGAGTTGTACGACTATCCCATGCTTCCAAACACAACGAAACATATTTGAAGAGTCAAGACAGTCAATCAGCTGGAGAAGCCGCGTTTCATCATTGTAGTCTTCCAGACCCATGGAAGGGGAGTTAATGATGCATATGCCAGCCACTACGATCACGGCAACATTACCAACGTGAAACTATTCCTCAACTCACAGTACTACCCGTATAGAAACCTAAACCTGAATGTGAATCAAAATCAGTACGCATACTGTTGTACTCGTACTGTTGTACGAGAAGTATGCCAATTTTCAGAATGTGTACTACAACAAGGATACGGAACCGCTGCTGACGAAGACATATCCTCTCGCGCATGCAACGCTCATTGTAATTGATTGCTCGAAGCAGAACTAGTCGCTGAAACAAGCTCAGATGTTCGTCTCGAATTGGAAGCCAGAGAATATTTCCCCGCGGGAACAATAAATTATTATTACTCTAACATGAGACCAACTTTTAAGTCCTAAGGCAGAACTCTACGAAAAAAAATCCTATAGAGGCTTGACCCTACCTAATACTAATCTAACCAACCCACCATACTATCTATCAATTAATTATTATTATTAGAACATTATTAGGAAAAGAATATAAGGCCTACTGATTAAATCTGTCGATTAACACAAAGAACAAATATTAGCAAAATATTTTAAACTTTATTTGAAATGCGCTAACTGATAACGAATTTGGAATATCATGAAAATTTGTTCGGTTATTCCTTACATTATTACATACCATGTTTTGACAGATATTGCAAATCGAAATTCCAAATTTAATTTTTTTTGACCCACCCTACTGTATATACAAATTTCTCCAAACATAAGATATTGTCTCATTTTAAGATATAATTATCTATTTTGAAGTCTGAGAAGAACTGACAAAATAAGAACTCGTTGAAACTAGGATATTGTGTGGCTTCCGTTTGAATAAAATAACATGACCGTATTGACTCTGTAACGCTGCAACACTAACGCTGTCGATCGACAAAAATCAAGAAGTTTACAAAACACTTGGGCAAACACAATCTATGGGTGGATTCGTTTATTAGTTCTATCTACAGAGTAGAACTGTCACTTTTGTTCGACGTTCGTTTATTAATCGAATAGAATAGAATAATTCTACGCCGAAAATATTAGTTTTTATATTCACTCTACTCTACTCTATCTTACTCGATTTGTTGATTTTTTACTCCCGATTTTTTGATAGAACTAATAGAGTAAAGTGACATTTAATTGGCATGTTATGGTGTTAGCCTCCTTGTTGTAGTATATAGGGTGGAATGATATATTTGTTCAATTCGAACAAATTTTTTATGAATATGTAGAGAAGAAATTACTCGTATATTCAATTATTCACACGTGGACAATTTAATATGTCAACATCAAAACATGCGATTCTTAACAAATTGGTAACAATTTCATTATATATTTCGATACTCATTTTTAATTTAAAGTGTTGATTGGGAAAATTGAACATCGCCACAAACCGGAAAAACATATGATATTTGACAGTTCTACTCCACGAATAAACGAACACAAGCGTGGTGTAAATTTACTCTACTCGACTGAGAACTATACGATTCTACTCGGAATTACACTATTTACTCTACCCTACACTACACTACTCGACAGAACTAATAAACGAATTCACCCTTATGATAGAGTTGAAACATAAGGGAGAAAATGAGTTTGGTTATACATCTGTCGGTGATTGCTCTTCATTAAAAAATCGGCATTGCTTGCGAGCTACATCTTATTTTCGTTTATTGTCTTTGGTAATTTCTACTTGTCATATTAATTTATTGAATTTGAATATATTTCGTAGTTAAATTCCATTCACCGCTGTTAATATGTATAATTGAAACAATAGATCGTAAAAATCTAATAAAAGGCAACATAATATTTGAATATGCTGTCGATGGTACATATTATATTCCCTTAGTTTTGAAAGAGATAAATTCAGCAATTAAATTGACAGAATATGGTAATAATATCCTTAGATTTATTAATAACCCCGAAGGCTAGGTATTGACAAATGTTGGTCTTGTGTAGATGTATTGTAGTTTCAAAGATATTAAATTATTAGAATATTCAAAGCAAAATATTCTTCTGAGAAGGGAATAATTTCCTTTGTCCTCCTACTTTGTCTGGAGAAGTTAGATGGAATTAACAGACATATTTCTTCATATAGTCATAAATAAACGTATATAGGTCAAGATAAATATTTGTTGCATAAAATTTAAAGGATGTGAAATATTTGTTGGAAATTTTCTAAAATTGTATCAGGCTGTACATCTACAGAAAATACCGTTTCCGGCGGAAATGTGTACGTTTAATCAAAATATTACACGTTTGAAAATAATTACGTGATAGTAGGTGGTCTTAATACGGAGGAAAAATTTTCGATTCAGGGTTTTGCTCTATAGAATGTATACTAGCAAATTGTAATTAAATACAAATGTACGTTTAATATTAAAACTAGTTATTTTATTTTATTTATATTTTATAGTTAGCATAACAGTTATCGGTCCGTCATCATGTTATCAAATCAAATATAAGTAAATTATGTAATCAATAGCGTAGGACTTATTCTACATATCCGGCATATCTTAGGGATAGGATCAAAGTGTGTAAATTTACCTGATTTTCCCAAAATTAATATTAGAGTTATATAGTGTAATATGTTAGGTATGTAGAATCAATTATCCAAAAGGCTTGATAATGTTTCGAAGTATAGCTCCGGTGGATTAGTATTTATATGTTGAGGAGGTGCAATATCCATAAAAACATAAATGACCTACTTTACTTATTCTACCAAACCAACTTCTACGTAATAAAATATTATCCATACCTGGCCAAACTGGATTCCCTTGGATATGTATACTCCTATAAATTGTTAAACAGGAGAGTACGAGCCTTCTTATATTATTCCCAATATTATAGATGTTGCGTTGTGTTAAATCTAAAATACTTCCATTGAAATTAAATTTTAATACTTCTAAGAATTTAAATAAGTAATTCTAAAAGATAATCCTGATAATCGGATAGCTAAAAATATCCGGTTTATCCTTATAATTCAATATCCAGAAAATATACTCTACTTATACCGCCTTCAGTTTTCTCCCAGCTGTTTTCTCGAGGCACAATCCATTTGCAAACATTCTGGAAAATTGCTTAAGGGTATTATTTTATTAGATACTCTATTTAATGAAAAAATTACACAAATTACCCTTATTACAGGTAGTTTGATTCATATACCTTTCAAAAGAGGATCAATTTGAATATGTATATAGATATTTTATATAAAAGCAAACAAAAATGTGTGTAGAGTAGGTGTACGTACGTGATAGATATTTTCAAAAGAATTTTCGGTTATCGGATGCGGTATCTTACTTTGAAGATAGATTGAAACACTCCATCGCATGATTTTCAAACCTTCAAACAGCAGCAAACCAACTTTCCAACAACTACTTTCATTTAGTTACAGATCAGTGGCGTGCGGTCAACATCTTCATAAGATGTGCAGGATTTTACAAAACACCTGTTTTATATTTTGTTGACCCCTAACAAAATGTTACAGCCATATTATTATGTTGCTATTACTATGTGCATGCCGAATATTTTCTTCGGCTGGAAAAAAATGTAACAACGCAGAAAGTTGCTTTGACAGTTAGGTAAAAATAGGCAAATTTCGGAAGAGTTGAAATTTCTCTGGACTATGAAAGTTGAAAATCGCGCAATATGAACCGGATTTCCCGATAATTTTCTCCGGATCCAAAGGAATGTAATAATGCAGATAGTTTATCAATTAGTTGAGGAAAAATAGGAAAATATCAGAACTAAACTTTTCGTATAAAACTTCTACGAAAACTTAAAAGCTCTCAGAAAGATTTATTTCGGAACCTTTTCATTTTCGTTATAAAATATATTTTCTACCCATATAACGATGCTTTAACCAAATTTCAAATTTTCGCAAAAAAAAATTTAGAAATCTCGAAAGCTCATTGACAGCTTAAAATTAAAATGTGTTTTTAAATCACTTGGAATCGAATTTTTATACGGTTCATTAAATATAAATGAAATAATACAGATAAATGTCCCTTAACGAAATTTGAACTATTTCGAAGATGAAGCTTCAACAATCTCGAAAGTCCATTGAAAGCTTCAAATTAAAATGTCATAACATACATAATTTGGAATCCAATTTTATTTCGATTCATTATATTTATTAAAAATATAAAATTTTCGCCAAAATCTGTCTCAAACCATAGTAAGCTCAAAGAAAGCTTTAAATTTCGAACTTAATTTTTTACTTTTTAAAACCATTTTTTTGTTAAAATAGCGGAAGTTAAACGAAGTTACAAATTTCCGCAAGAAAGGTTCACAAATCTCGAAAGCTCATTAGTAGCTTAAAATTAAAATCTAATATTACATAATTTGGAATCGAATTTTTATCGAATTTATTAAATTTATATGATATATGGAATTTTCGCAGACAGCTTATCCAAACTATTAAAGGTTCCACAAAAGCTTGAAGTTTCAAACTAAATTTTTAAAATCTGTTTTCTATCCAAATCGAGATCAGAGAAAATTCTTCAAATATCTCAGGAGATCATTGAATATTTGAATCCTAAATATAAAGCTTTCTTAGCGCTTTCGATTTCATCACAGAGCTGTTAAATGAAAATATCGTATTTAAATTTAGGAGGAAACTTAAATTTCATACTGACTAAAATAGTATTCTAATTAGGAGATTTCGCTGAGCTTTCGGGACTTTCTTAAAGCTTTTTCAGAAAATTTTGCATTTTCCAGATTTTAAATTTTTGAATGAAAAAAAAATTTCAAAAGACCGTAGGCCAGATTTGGGATAGCAGTTTACAGCTATAGAAATTGGTTACGATTAACATTTCGGGTGTGCTATGCGCCTCCTGCGCATTATACTGCACGCCACTGTTACAGATATAGGCAATTACATGTTAATAGGAAAAATTTATATTTTAAATCTCACCCACTTAAAGCTTAATTATGGGAATATATATAAGAATGATATAAGTAATCACAATCATTCGCTAATTAAACCCTGGATTTAATTATAGAAAACCCCCCGTTACATTATTCATTAATATGATCGGTTTCAAGAGAAGAAACTACAAAAATTAAGGAAACTTATGAACGAGTATTATGGTTTGTCAAATTTTATTTTGCATGGCTCGGCTAAGGGTACTACTTGTATCCTATAACTCCAATAACAATTATATCTTCTAAGATTAAATAAATGGGATATAATATTGGTGTTGATATTGTAATTAAAAGAAGATTGTTTGAGTATATCATGTTAAGGATCGTTAATTAACGTTGTCGAGTAACTTGGTGTCGTTGAATATTCACTCCTCTGTATTATTTATTCAATTTTATGATATGAAATTGAAAAATATTGACTTACAGAAGTTAATTTAATTTTTCCCTATACCCTAAACCTAAATAAATATCATCATTTCAACATATTTTTCTTTGCTTATGGCAGCTGGTGTCAGCAAATCCAAATCAACGCAATTGGAGAGGGATACTCATCGCTTTACTTGTTATCGTTATTGTGCTGGCACTTATAGTAACATCTGTGGTAAGTATTTATTTTATATTTTCTTATCGGATTTGGGATATGAGGGGTTTTTTAGAGATAGATTGGTTACATAAAATTTTATATTTCCTATGTAATTTACGTTAAATTTTCATAATTTTCATCGCTTTCTTGCAAAATCGCTTTGAATTGTGAAAAATCATTTATCGGACATAGTTTTCTTGGGAATGCAATACAACAACCTTATTAACCATAGCGATACTATGACCTCGATACTTAATATTGTCAAGGAGGTTCTTAGATGGAGTTGTATAATGTATATGATATATGTAATGTTATACAACATACTTAAAGATATTAACCACTATTCTATTTATAGAATTTTCTAAGTGTTGTACACCCCATCTCTTTTAAATTCTATATGTTTTTATATAACTCGTACTTTCATTCATTTAACAATGGATATAAAACCAGGATTTTCATTCATTTTCTCATGTTATTATTTCGGTTTTCTTTTCTTTTCCTCTTAATTTTTTTCGTGGTTGTTATCCCACTTCATTTATTTGCGAATCAACATTGGTATAAACAGGGTGTTCAAATAAATATTTCTTTATTCTGATAGTTTATTTTTGAATATTTCTACAAATATTATATCGCAGTTCGTTAAACAACAACTATTTGAATTATTTGTATAATTCTTATCTCTTGATTTTAAGTATGAATGCTTTTCTAATAAAAATACAATTTAGTGGAGCGTATAGTTTTTAGTACAGATTCGGAATACAAATTATATATATTTTCCACCATGTACTACAGTAAAATGTAAAGTAGACAAAAATAATATTTGTATTGTATAGATTTTCCTATTTTATTGATAAAGTGGTATCCGGAAAACACACGGTGTCTGACTGTCTGATAAATAATTATATAGAATTTTGTATATTATTCATACTTGTCGCAGGTTAAATCCATCATTATTACCAATAGAATAGAGTAATACGATAAAGGATTGCTTAGATCTGATCATCATTTCATTTCGTCTGATACAAATTAAGATTATCATAATCAATGGATTGAACACCTTGTTCCCTAAAGTATTGTATTTGGAACAAAGGAGTATTCGTTTAAATTTCTTTTATTCTATAGCATCGGATGAACTTGATGATATTTCATTTCAATTCTGACTACATAACATAAGAAAAAATATCCATAGAAAAATAATTCGATGGTAACCAAAGATGAGGAAGAAAAACAAAGCATCTTTTAAGCATTCCAAAGATAAATATATACGGTTTGGCTTTGATTCTACTTTTATATAATTTTTTTTTGTGGTTGATTTAATATAAAATTCAACCACAAAATATCTAATATTCCTTACTTATTTTGAAGTAAAATATACCAAATTCAACTTCTATTTTTCTGCTTTAAAAAGATATGAGATATCTACCAGTAGTACTTCCAATTCATTTATTTACATGAATCAGCCCGTTAATATCAGTTTAATAACTATAAAACTATAGTGCAGTCTAATGCGCAGAGCACACAGCACACCTGAAATATTGACAAAATCGTAAGCAAAATTTTTTTTCCGGCAAAATTGCTGTTTCAAATAATTTTATTTAATAACTAATCACTTCACTAATTTTCTTATTTTTGAAAAACTTTAAGAAAGTTCCAAAAGCTCATCGAAAGATTTTAATTCGCAGTATGGCATCTAATTTTCTTCCCAATAATTAAATTGAAATGATATCCGAAATTTTGGAAAAAGTTCGGTGGAAAATTAAAAGCTGGAAGAAATTTTTACATTTCGGTTTTAAATTTATACGTTTTAAAATCTATTTTCTATCACAATAATTTAACGTCATTTAAATTAAAAATTGTCTGAGAAGGGCTCTAAGCAACTTCCAAAAGCATATAGAAAGTTTTTAAATAAAATAGTATTTTATCCATTATCAAATCTATAAAAAAAATTTAAATGAAATAGTAAACTATCGTTAAAAGCTCTGGTAGAAAATTAAAATCTCTACAAAAGCTTTAATGAATTGAATTGAATTAAATTGAAGATAAATTATCATAAAGGCATTCATTGTACTTGTATGCACTCTTGAAAAATTCACCTATCAGCCCTGAAATTTTGCATATAATCTTTCAATGAGTTAATAATTAAGTTCGAAATCTGAAGCTTTCTTTGAGCTTACAATGGATTGAGATTAATATTCAACATAAAATTTCAAATTTTATCTAAATAATCTAAATTAAGTGAAACGAATTATAATTTAATTCCAAATTATATATATAAAATGGACATTTTAATTTTAAGCTTTCAATGAGCTCCGAGATTTTTAAAGCTTTATTTTTAAGAAACTTCAAATTTTCGTTAAAAGCCGATATCTGAATAGAAAATAGATTTATAAACGTAAAAAATTAAGTTCGGAACTTAGAGCTTTCATTGCGATTTTGATAGTTTATATAAGCTGTCTGGTCTGTGAAAATGTCATATTTCATTTAAATTTAATGAATAGAATAAAAATCCGACTCCAAATTAAATAAGAGATATTTTAATTTTAATAGCTTTCAATCGAGATTTTTGAATAATTTGAAATCTCGTTAAGTGATCGTTATCTGGATAAAAACAGATTTTAAAACGTAAAAAATAAAATTCGGAAAATAATGCTTTGATAGCTTTTCTGCAGAGCTTTTGCACGAAAAGTTTAGTTCTGATATTTTTTGTATGTTTTGTCTATTCATTTATAAACTACCTGCATCATTACATTTTTGTGGATCCGAAGAAAATAGTCGGGAAATCCGGATCAAATTCTGCACACCTCGTGTAGATGTTGCCCGCTCGCCACTGACCGGTAGAAACCATTGATTCGTGATAAATTTGTACTGTACAAGTAGTTCCAAAGAAGGAGATGATAAGGATATAAAGGATGGTATTGAAATTAAATATTAGTGATATCCAAATTCATAAATACAATATATGTGACGCGTCGTGAGAAAAGAGACCTTATCTTGCCAGAGTAAAATTTTCAGTACGAGACACAAAACATGAGTTTAAGTCAAAATTTCATGTTTTGGGTTTTTGACACCAAACGCTCCCAACATATCTCAAGATTAATTGACAAGTGAAATAACTTTAAATTTTAGCCGCTAAATTGGAAAAAAATTTATTTTTCCAAACCTCTACCCAAGGAACAAAAGAGACCTAAACTTGCCAATGTAAATCTTATGAGGAAAATGTGTGCACATGAACACTGTATTAGGAGAATATGTTTGTAAGAAAACACAAAGAGCCTTTGCTCCCCCTCCCCCTCCCCCAATTCCCCGAAAATGGGGGTGGGGGATGATATTAATTTTCAAAAATTTTGGTGATTAGGGGGTACCAAAATTGAAGTTTAATAAATTAAACATTTAAGTGCGCTCTAGCAGTTATTAATGGCATGAAAACAAGTAAAAAATGTTGCCAAACTTTAACCCCAATTATCTCGAAACTATCATTTTTGAACTATAGAATTCAACACGCCATAACTTCGTCAATTGAAGACATTTTTGAGCGATTTTTTCTGCATTCTCTTCAGAATTTTATCCTTTATCCAATGGTATCAGAAACTCAAATTTGACCTCTGGCAAGATAAGGTCCCTTTTCTCACGACGCGTCACATTTGGTTAACCGAAACGGTACATATCAATTCATCCACACGGATTTGTTGCTGGTCGCTCTACATCGATCAATCTCTTAGAGTTTTCAAACATTGCAATACAGTCAATTGAAAGCGGTAACCAATTGGATGTCATCTATACCGATTTTGATAAATCCTTTGATCTAGTAGATCACAACACTTTTATTGCGAAATTATCACGTATCGGATATCACTCATCTATGCTCCGTTGGGTACAGTCTTACTTGACATATCGGATACAATTCGTAAAACTTAGTGGGTATTCATGAAGAAAATTTTATGTGAAATTTGGGGTTCCTCAAGGAAGCCACCTCGCTCCACTAATTTTCTTTTTATTCGTTAATGATCTGCCAAATATTTTCCAACACTCATCTGTGCTACTTTGCGCTGATGACTATTAAAGTTTACCCCGATTTTAGAAATAGATGACGATTTCAATTAAGGAATTTTTAAAATTTAATATAAAATGCGTTTATTACTCAGAAATGAAAGAAAATATGTATATCTCAAAAAAAGGAAAATTGGTGTTTTATATTCGCTGTTAATCAGAAAACAGCTGATCTACTTTATTATTATCTTATTTTTATCAATTTATTCAATTTGTAAACAAATGACGGATCCCAAGTGGCGATGAGTCGTCCGTCATATATAAAATGACGGAGATGACGGACCGATATTTTTAACGGAACGGAGATAGTGTACATAGTGCCATATAAAAAAAATGTATTTTGGTATGATCCGTCTCCGTCATCCGGGAAATGACGGTGTGTGTACAATAGCTCTCAGTGTGTTAAGTCCGATTTCGAATCAGTTTAAAATGTCATTCTTGCTTTCATGGCAACATTTTTGTAGGGATCAATTTCCCTACAGCGGATAAAAGAACGATCCCTGACAGCTGTCAAGCAGTCGCACACCTTTTCTCTCGCCATTGTTTTTTTCGCGTTGTTTTCACTTTTCCATTTCTAGTTTTTTTGGTTTTAATCGAAAAAGTTTAATATTTCTGGGAATAAGGAAAATAATTTTTAATTTGTGTTATCAATTATCACATTTTATTTCATTTATATTGAAGTGATTGCAGCTGTACGTTGTTTCAATTAATTAAGAAATCATGTCCGATTTGGATGAAATGACAGATGATTTTTTTGCTGAGCTCGAAGACAACGAGTTTCTTGACGAAATTGTTGAAACTGTTGTACCGGAAGATGGTATGTTACCATCGAGTGATGAGAATGATGTGGATAAAGACCAAGAATCGATGGATCGATGCCTACGTGAAATTGATAAGCTTACGAAAAATATTCAACGACGAAAAAAGAAGTTGCAGCGGGAATTGGATGAAAAGAAGGTGTTCAGTCGAAGTCGTTCAAAAGAGCTAGAGAGAGCAGGCACAAGCGGGAAACATTCGCGTAGCCCTCCGATACGCCGATCGTATAGACGATCGGCAAGTCCCCCACGGCGTTCAATTCCCATCCGACGATACAGTCCACCTAAGCGACGTCCTAGTCCGAAACCAACACATAGTCGATCGCGGCCATCGCGCTCTCCACCACGATATTCACGCTTTGGACGCTCTGCGAGAAATCGGTCCCGCAGCCCTATTGTAAAGCGGCGACGCACAAAATCGCCCGAATCTAAGCCTCTGACATTTTTGGAGGAACTGGAAAAGAAATTTGCCGAACAAGGAAAGGAGTTCCCGGAAAAACAATTGTTGTTAGCTTCTCAAACACAAAATGATAATAAAATGCAATTAGATCCCCCGATTCCCGAACCTCCAAATATGATTGCTCGGTTCCCAGTTCAACCGAATTATAATGAACCGATTAATCAAATTCCACAACCACCAATTCGGTTCCAGATAAATAATAGTAACATGGTGATTAATCCATTGGCTCGGTTACCTGTGCCTCCTCCAATTCCTCAAATTACAAATGCAGATATTCACAATGAACCACCACCAATAGTTCCACCTCCGCCGCCAATCATTGTTGCCGATCAAATGAAAAAAGTAAAAATAAATGTATTTTCTTTTCAATTTCAACATTTCTAAGTAACCTAATACTTTTTTAAGCAGATCAGAAAGAGCACATCGGAATTATTGGCAGAATTATCTACGAAGAAGAGCGCAGAGAAAGGTATGAGATTATAATTTCTCCTTTTTAAGATTTAAAATCAGTCCCAGGTAAGTGGACTGGAACCACAACTATTGGTTACTAGCTGTTTGATTTTAAAATTATACTTAAACGTTGTTATCCTCCAGAACTAGCCTTCTATCCTTATAATACTAATTATAATATCCTACTTCTAATGGGGAAATGTTTTCCTCACTAAGAATTAATAAGACATTCAATTTAGATATCACCAAATTATATTATCCTTGCCATTTATCTTTTGTTTAAATGGTAATATCGCTTGTTGAAACATAACTATTTAAGTTGATAACAATCTAGACTTCAAATAGAAATTAAAGCCATCTTCTTTTCTACAGGTGTGGTGTTCACTTTTTATTTGCATCTCCTTCTTTCTAATGTGAAATTTGAAAACATTGGAGTGAAGAGTACTGAGTACACCGCATCTCTAGAAAAGAAGATGACATAAGTTTAGGTCTTAAACGGCCCAGTCACAGCAACTTATTGGCTAATTAGTCATCAAGTTGGTCGAGCACCACACATGTGCTAACTTCGCTATAATTGGATTTGGAATTATAGTTTATTCATTTATGTTGGACAATTTACCAAAAATTTAAATTGAATATATTGACGTAAAACTTTTCAACAAGGCAAAACCAATAAAGTTGAATACAACTAGAAATTGTGTTGGTAACTACATTTGCCGACAAATTGTTATATCAATCGGTTAAATAAAAATATCCTAGCCTTGCGAATGAGAAAGACCTCTTGGTACTGATTTACACTGGTCTCGGTAAATTCTTTTTAGAATATTCGGATTTCAAGAGCAAAAACATATTTTTAGTTGAATACAAAGCAATTGACTACGATTGAAACCAGCCTCTAGGGGTTTCCCATAGGCGTTCAAAATTCCCAGCTACTTAATAATTATGCCAAGACTAAACCAATAGGGCTATTTATGTTTTTGGAAACTGATCTTTCAAAGCACAGCTTCAGTTAAGCAGAGAGGAACTAGTTAAATCTAGATTTTACAATCTCACAACTAAGAATGATTACAAAACTGGTAAGAATCTTTATTTCACCTCATGTAATTAGAAATACTCCTTCCATGTTTTTTCCGTGCATTGTTTTGTAGTCTCCATGCCGCGCTATTATGACAAAATTGAGTCATCGATTTACTTGGTTGATGCTTTGCAATCGATCAAAGAGATCAAAATCGAGAAAAAAACAATACGGTGAGCCGCTAAAGCACATTAACATTCCGAAATCCAATTTGTCTCGCTACGTCGTGAAATTTGAATATTTAAAGTTTACAATAAACATTTTGCATCAATATTTTTCATTTTTGCTCGATTTAAGCCGTGTCTCGCTATTCCCCTAGTTTTATGAGCTTAATTAGAAAACCAGACCAATATTATTCAGCCGTCAGAAATTTCAACAAACTGAGAAAGCCAAATGTTACGTTTTTACACGTACTATGGCTTTTAAATTTAAAAGATTATCGATTTTTTAGCAATTTATTAACCAAATAAAAGACGTGTCCTACTATTCCCCAACTTCCCCTACAGAAATAATATGGTAATGAAGAAATTATCCCACAAATCAATAAATAACATAATAAAGGCGGTCAAAAATTGGACTGTTATCTGGCAGTTAGGTATATTAAGAAGATACAAATTTTCGGGGGAGTGTTTTTTAGTCTGAAAAGAGCCAAACTAACCAGGTTAAATGGATTCGGCAAGCGAACGCAGTCAAGTAGTAACGTCATAGGATTTCGCTCATATCTCATATAAGATGTTTAATGAGATAGTGAGCCATCCAACATTAGTAAATTTTAAGTTATCTTCGGTTTTGTGTTAAAAGTACTTCACTCTATTATTAAATTAAAATTTTAGGATGTTTTATCCGGTAGTTAGGAAAATGCGGATCTGCCAGTTGGTCAGATAATATGATGATATAACAGGTATATAGCAGGGTGGCGCACAAAATCATGAAGTTACTGAAACAATCACTCCCAAAATAATTACATTCTTCGATGAATTGATCAATGTGTAAATCCGGGTAATGTCGCATGTGAGGCACAAACTCAATCAACAGTTAGACAACATTATTAGTGCGTACCATGAAGTTCTAGAATGGATGGGAGATAGAAAGAACATCCAAGACAAATCAGCGATCAATAGGTCATAATTTGAAGGAGGCTGCTCTGTAAAAAAGGTTGAATCTACAGGAACACTAATTGGAATTTTTTAAAGCTGCCAAAATCAGCCCTACTCTAATGTGGGTAATAAGCAGAAGGAAAGTAATGCCTTTTGAGAAAGAATATATGTGTCGGGGTGGTTTGACACAAAACAACATGTAGAGAAAGCAATTAGCACGACTAGTAGCGGAAATAGATTAGTATCTTTAAACGAAGTAAATACCTACATTCTATATAATAACGGATACATCGGGAAAATACAATACAAAGATGTCACATACTCAGTGGTTGATTTAGTGTAAAGTCGGTAACAAATGGATCAATTATACTAGCAAAATATAAAAAGAAGTAATTAGTCAAATTAGTTAAGCTCATACATAATTAGATCAAGCCTTTTGAAAGACATAATTTAACATTTGAAACAAAGACAACAAAGTGATGAAATTATAAGTTCCAAATATATGGTTACATAAAATAAATGCGTTAGTTCGTAATGTGATAGTTAGTTAGGTGTATCGGTGATGTAACAAAATGTCATATCTATATTTCTATGATAAAAATACTTCATATACAATATAATACAGCAACATCATCGCCCAAAAATAATCAACTGCGGTTCGGAAGATATTCCAGAAATATCACCGGAAGATAATAATGGCTTCATTATCTCAAATAAAGATTGGTAGAGCATGTGAAGATGGTCGAGGATATTGAAGAAGGTGAAAGAGAACTAATTATCACACTTTGGCAGCTATCTGGCAACTGCGGCGAAAATCAGAAAAAAAATTTCAGACGATTGGAATAACGCTGTCCTAACGTTAATCTATAAAAGGGTGATATAACAATTCTTGAAAACTACCGATCAATTAGTTTGTTATCTTCATCTATACCTTTTACTCCTCGAGGGAGCATAGGTGCTTCCATATGGAAGTTTCTGTGACTTATTATGATTATTAACGATTGAGGTTAGGTAGCCAATCTAGCGCTCAACCGAATTTGTTATCTTACATATAAGTTATTTTCAAACGTTATAACCAGGTAGCTGACGAACAAGCTCAACTTTTTTAACCCCGAGAGGAAGCAGAATTTCGTGCTGGGTGCAACCCAATGGATCATCTTCATACAATACGTATTATTATGGAAATATGCAGTGATTAATGTGGATTTAATACTGATCTTCGTTGATTATGAAAAAACATTTGATTCAATTTGGACATGGACTTTATGAAACGAACTGGACGAATGTCAGATACACTCTCAAATACGGTAAAATAGTCAAATTGGAAGGAGGCAAAGTATGACCAAATCTCCCAATATTTTCACTCTTAACACTTGAACACATGTTTAAAGATTCTGATCGGAGCTGATTATAGGTCCCTAGACATAGGTCGTAAGTCGAATTTAATAAAAAAAATACAGAAATTAAGCTTTTATTAAATTCTAAAATCAAATTCATAGTTGAAATTTTATACCAAAGACAAATAATGTTGAAAAAACAATATTTGCTCTACTCCAAGAATATAAAAATAACGAATATGTAGTAAATTTACTCTACTACAAACAACGCTCGCTATTTTACGCTACGCGACTTTACTCCGTAAGCGCTACACGACTTCACGCTCGGCGCCCAATATACGAATTCCCCCATAAATATCTTAGATTTAATCTGAATTACATATTTCATCGAAATTTAATGTGCAAATATACGGCTTAAATTCATTACAAATGTTCGTTACTAACAAACAAACAAACAACATGTCAAGATAAAACCATTGAAAAGGAATATAAGAGAAAAATAAAAATGGAAAAACATAGTTTGTTAATGGGAAAAGCAAATCAGAAGTATGAGATCCAGAAATGTTCCAATGTGTTTAAGTAGACAAGTATCAGTATGTACCATCAGTCATGTGACAGCGCTAACTGCCTGAAAGTTACAATTTTCACACAGACCAATGGAACGATCGATGCTGAATTTATCGTTAAGGGATCATAGAACAAATGAATATGTCCGTCAACAATCGAAGGTTACCAATATTACGCAGCGAATGACAAATTTGAAGTGGAGCTGGTTAGACATAATTATCATCGTTGGATAGAGATTGTGATGGAATGGCGATCTCAGGAGTAGACAGACGACATAAAGAGGTTGAAATATATCTGGAAAGAATATGTCCCGGACAGACAAATGGATAACCTTGGGGGAGGATTATGTTCAGCAGTAGACTTTAGGGACTTATATGATGTTGGTGATGATAATATGACTAAAAATAATTAGTCAAATTGAATTAATAGCAGTGACACGAAATAAACATGGTTGTTAAAAATATCAGCTCTATTTGTTAAATCAGGCTGGACAATCGGTTAGTAAGAATAGGCACCACAAAATAGATTTATATCCTAGTTGTGTGATGCGTGTATACCATTATTATCGGGTATTTCACATATTGAAATATTAGGTTTGTGATTATGTAAGTCCTATTTTACAGGACCACACAATATTCAATGCCTAGAGATTTAACTGAAAACGTAGTAGCATTTTTTTTTAATTACAGTAAGAAATAGTTAAAACATTAGTAAATTTAATGTAGAGTGTTTATTGACAATGAATGTCAGTATTAAGTTAAGAATGATATTTTATGATGTTAAACTTGTCATAACAATCTTGTAGGGAACTCACAAATATTAAATGATATGCACAGCATAGCACATTCTTCAACAAAACAACTACTTAGTAGGATCAAGGAAGATTAACGACTAACAATTAAATAAAGGCGCGCCGAAATGTACGAGGTATCGTAGATGATAGATGGATATATAATTTCTAACGAATTAACGAACGAGTGCGCAGAAGAAACGCATTTCAGGTATTTTCACATCGCGAGGGTACACGATAAACGTATTATAACGAATTTATCGACATTGATCGACGCTATTTCATTTCGTCCTACGACGGCGGTTTCGTAGTATCAATATAGATTTGGAACATTACGCAAGAAACAGCCTACGCTAATCAATAGATAAAATATGATGTAGTAGTATTAAATGCCTAATATCGGTCATTCATTTTAAATACAAACCTTAAGACCAGTGCCATAAACATCTATGCTCACTAGTTGATTACGTATTCAAAAATTATGTTATATGATGTTATGAGCATAAGCGTAACTTGTAATATCCCTGTAGGAATGATTTCAGTTCGATTCGAATCTGATACACCGAATCGATGCTATTTGGATTCTATTCTACGTACGCATTAATTACACGTGGCGTGTCCGTATTGGATTGAGTTGTCTGATGGGATATTTGGTGTTTATCTATACGCACAACTCATACTGCATTCCATTGCATTAGAATAGATACGAAAATATGAAATCGATAAGCAATTGCAATGGAATTTGAATCTATTCGTAGCAGTAATCGGTCATCATGATAATCAAGAAATTGTTCCCATATGGTTTGCCATATATTTAAATCATTTTGGTGAGCAATTTGACACTTTTAATAAGCGGCGCTGTATGTAGAATTATAGATATAATTATTTCAAGCAATAAGAGAAATTGGTCGTTGCTTCTGAATGAAAAAAATGGGTTTAGCGATTAAATAAAATTTGCTATGCACTAAACAAGATATCGTATCTTGATATGCTTTCGGCATGTGATTTAGTGAGTATCGTATTGGCAATTTAGTGTATCAGCGACCGTTTTTTCAAATATGATTTATTAATCTCATATACCATACATCTCATCGTAGTCTCCAGTTTGGACTTGTTATTAGTATTACATTAGTAAAAAGGTAATAACACATAGCCTTGGTAGATATTATTTAATAATCAACAAGAATAAGGGTTAATGTTCTATTTACGCAAATTTAATCAAATTTGCGACCATTAATTAATTATGAGAGTAAATAAAAGAAATAAAAATGAAATTGTGAATATTTCAAATTATTTATTTATCTAATATATTAATTTAAATTATAGACAAATGTGTACGGATGACTTGTGTTTATAATTTTTGAAATTATTTAGAAATTAGCCATATCAGAATACTTAACTCGTTACCTTTAGTGGAAACTAAAGTTTAATGGCTATAAATCACGAAATTTGGATTGAATTATTCTGTGCTTATGCACAGATGCCATTAAAAATTTTAAATATAGATATAATTGCAATTATTTTATTTTAGGCGGAAGTTCTGGCCTGAAACCAGCTTCAAATTTGAATGAAGGTCAGTTATTTTATGTTTTAAATTAGGTTTAATTAATTTAAATTGTGTAATCATAAAAATATTAATAAGAATAATTTGTTGCTACAAATTTTAATACATTATCCGTTTTGGAACTTGCTTATTTTAATACTTAATAATTATTATATTGAAAGTATATATACATCCTGTTTCGTAGTGGTAATGTCATCAAAATTCAACAAAATCAGCCAAGACTAAATTCCGCAAGCAGTTCATTTTGATGGCAGTTGAAGTGAAATAATCTCGGTATCATTTATATGGAAACAGAGTCATCTTCACAGGGGTACGTTCAAGATAGAGTTCAGCGTTGAATGTTCATCAGTATATTCTTATAATCACAATCATACCCAGCATTATCTTATGTTCGGTCTAATTTTACCGAATCATGGGATGGTAATGGCATTCGATGCAAATAAAGGATCATTCACTTCAGATTACCATTATTGATGCACATTAATCGAACTGTTGTGGACATCGCGACTTTTAACTTGGGCTGCCATCTTTGGAGTCCGTTTCGAGTGGTCCGCGAAACTTTAAGTTTTGTTATACATTTTGAAAGCTATTTGATAATTACGCGTATAAAATACACTTCGAAATAGATATAAACTAGACATGAAATGTATATGTAACTTTTATGTTTGCGATGGTAACCCGCAACGTTCAAAGCGGCGACATAAAGCTTTTTAATATGAGTTTAATATTTAAAAAATAACTCACCGGCCATTTTGCAGGTGACGGACACTATTCGGGCATAATACAAATTGCTTCCGGGTCACGAATTCCAAATTTAACTATTTCCGAAACAACGATGTCAATAATTTGCCCCAAATGTCAATTATAATGTATCGTATCCCTGCAAGCTCTATAGAGCAACCATTTCTTTCATATGCGACTGCATAATTTCCTGTCTGAATTCCATACCCAAACCAGTTCAACCACTTGAACTCTAAATGTTAAAATCTTGATGGTAAACTTTTAGTTACTTCAGTTAAATTATGCATTGATCACGGAGATGTTACATTAAATTTCAGTAGCTTCATCTTGTAAAAAGCGGTTCTATTGGTGCTAAAATAGATCCAAGATGACTTGTTTTAGTTCATTACGGCAGCAAACTTACATTGTTCGACAATTCATCGCGGATTCGCCTTCAAACGACAACAATCATATCCGCATGTGGTATGGACAAATTTGATGACGCACGATGTGGTAACAGTTTGGGGAACAAAGTCGTCAATTCATTTACTTGATCATCAATTCAACTGACATAACTTGTTCATCAATTTTTGTGATTAGACACATGTGCAACCCGTGTAAGCTCGAAAAAAGATGACAAGAATATTGTCGTCCGTGTTATTTACCTCATCATCAGTTGTCGAAAAGGAAAGTTAGTTTGAACATCAATCGTTTTTGTCATCTTCGTATCTACATTAGGATCTGTCTCACCACTTCTGTAATCGAAAAAAGAAATTAGAAATTCGTGTCACTCATATTCAAATTTTCTAAGTTTACCATCCGTAATTCTAGTTGAACACTCACAAATCCCACTTTTGACACGAGGTTTTCTTATAACATACATTCCATTAAACATATTTGGCTTGAGTACATAATAACTGCATAAGTTAGTATATTGTGATTTATACTTAAAAGTAGTCGGCCCAGTACTAGTGTATCAATTTCGGGATACTTTTTTTCCGGTTTTTACTGTGTTCTTAGATAATCATCGATTATGATAACCGATAACTATCAATATGAACAACATATTGTATAACAACAAGGGAGCCTGAGAGGAGTGGACATGAAAATGTTATTTACAATGTTAATGCATTTTTGGCAATGTTTTTTTTTTAGGCCAATTTATTAATGTTCTGCTTGGTAGACATTTCGGCAATCTCGCAATTTAAACGATGTAAAATAAATTGTCTTATAAAAATAACGATGTCTTTTTTTATCGAAATGGACAAGAACATATACATGTTGTCATGTATTTTTCGAACAATATAAAAACCGTTGTATGCACCAATCATTAAATTCCAAATCGTTGTCGCTGGACAGAAAGAATCCGTCGAATTTGGAACGGTGGAGTCCTAATAATTTAATAGTATTATATAGAGTAAGGTATACCTACCTAGTCATAGAGGTATGCTATACATAAGGGATACCTATAAATAAATGCAAGTTCCAAAACGATTAGTATAAGAATATTATTTTATAATTTAGATAATAATTATATAGATTGCAAACTGTGAAAGCATATCAATAATTTTAGTAACCGCAAGGTGTGACGATGCAATAAAATTATTACGTGGGGAAGAGAACAAATTACCAAAATTACGATTCATCTGTACAAAATCATTTAAGCCAGTTCAGCAAACTGAAATGTTAACACCGCTGCATGGCAATCAAAATGTCCAATTTCAGTTTTCGTCAAAGAAGGCGTCGAAAGACATTGAACAATTCCAGGGCCTGGGAAAGAGAACCACTGCAGCTATACGCGCTTTATGTTTCAACTCAGTACATGTAATATCTAAACTTAAAATGAAGCAAATAGCTCAAAATGTTATTACTGATATGGAGGAGTCTAAAAAGAAGGCAAAAAAATGCGTACAAAATGATGCAATTACACAAACATCTGATTATAAATGTGGTTCGTGTGAAGTACATGATTCGAAATTGTTCCTGAATCAAGCAGTTCAAGTACATGCTGTACAAAAAAGTGTTCGCATTCAAACCGAGGGGATCGATTACCGTGACACAGCTATTGCAACTTTATCAAAGATGACTCCAGCACAATTGTTAGCTGTTACTGATTTTGCTAACCTTTTTAATAATGCAAGACCAAGCAATTCTGTAGAAATGTATGAACTTCGAGAAAAATTAATGGACATTTATAATTTATCTGGACGACCGGATGCAATTGTTCGTTCCGAAGAAGATCGACAACGTAATGAAACTAGGGTAGTAGACGTACCTAGTGGGCTTCAAAGATTTGATATGTTCGCAGCACCCAGACAAACTGTCCAACACGAAAATCTTAAAGTTATTCAACACGTTGATAGACCATACAGGTTCCAAGAACATCCCGTTGAAGAACCTAGACTAAATAACATGCCACAAAACGTGGTTTTCATACCACCGGACAATTACCACCGCTCTCCACCTCGTAACGTAAATAGTAGAGAATTTCATTCGCCAAGGAATGATTTTCAATACGACGATGAATATACCAATCGTAATTTCAATGATAGTGTACATCGTAATCCTGATCCACCACCCCAATACAGCCATACTAATACTAGATGGTTAGATCAGCGTTCTGATTTTAATGGACGAAATAAAATTAGAGGAACTGTTCATGGTTTCCGTGGACGGCATTAGTGAATGCTGATATATACATATTATATAAATTAATACAAATTATTTTTTGAATTTATTTCGGGTTAATATATAAGATTATGTATCCATACCCATATTGAAATTATACTATGTTATCATTATCATTTTTTAAATAAATGGCATTCAATATTTCAATTTCGAATATTTTTTTTTCCCAACTCTATTTTATTCAATTGAACCAGGTTTTAGGAAACAGTTATAAATTGATAGACATTGTAAGGATGTAATGTTAGGAAGTGGAAGTGGATGTAATTAGTATATGGAAGACTCCTGTGATATAGTAAAAATATATCTGTTGTCAATAAATTTAAATGGTCGATGACCCCAGATTATAGTCCGTTAATTAAATAAGGCTATCGATGGCCCTATTTTTAATTATCATTAAGATTATGAAAAAAAATGTATCTGTGGCGCCCTATGGCATATATGTTCAACAATATAACAGGTGCTTGAAGCACTGAATCATCACTTAATAATTCAAATACAGAGAATGTACATGGGAACACAACAAAATCTGGATGTCATCCTTTGCAAATTGTTTGGAATGATTTGCAATCCGCCAAATGACGCTACTTCGTACAATAAGAATAATTGCAGTGCGAGTAAGCCGAAAATAATGTCTCCACGATTTTGCAAGCTCTCTCCAAAACTATGACGAAATATGCCAAATAAAAGAGCAGGGTTAAAGGAATTGAGTGCCATAATCTCTATTCAAAGTAACGAAAGGTCTATACTTCATTCTGAGCTAAGTAAAGTTGAACAGCGAAATTGACTAGACTATTTTTATGTTGATTAGTGATATGACTTCTGAACAATAAATTAATTCTGAACGAAAAACTAGTGAGTCAAGCACGACATTGATTCAGCATGTGATGGACGGTGTATCTTCACGGAGTGATTCATGGCCAACCGACAAAATCCTGATAAGATGATTTAATCTACCCGACCCATGCCACGAAGGCAATTCTACACAAACTATTAATGGTTTTATAATTTTAAATATGACAAAAAGAAATACTAATATAGAAGTTATTGCGCTAAGTGAGAGCACAATGAATTTAGCCTCTCATAGAACAATCTTGTTTCCGGAATCTTGGCGAAACCAAATTGATGATTGACTAAGGCTACTGGAAAGGTGAAAGCTTACGATCACAAACGCTATTTCACATTCAATGCACACAATGCTCTCTTTTGTGTCGTTGGTTGTGGCCTGGGTGTGACAAGCTCGATGACCACATTCAAAATCCGAGACTCACATTCAGCTTCAAAAATTGTTTTTTAAACTATTTAAGTTGCGTTGTTCGATGTTAGAAAACCTAGTATCTGACGATTGGACAGATAGCTGCCAGAACCATAACAGAAACTAGTAACAGATATTCCCAGTCATGTCTTAAGGGGGGACATCACTTTTGAGAGTCCAAAACAAGGTTAAGTTTACGATTTTTTTTTAGAAAAACCGAATTACTGTAACGCGAATTTGTTTTTCTAATGTTAAATGGCATACCTTAGTACGCTTTAAAACTTTTGTATTAACATAAATAAATTGGCTAGCCGTAATGCTGTTGGATGGGTGGTAGTGCCTCCATCATAACTGTTGTGTGGTGGATACGATTCGGGGAACTCGGATTCTTGAAATTGAAAAAAAAAATTAAATAAAAGTGTAAGTTTATCTTTCTTGTCTTTGAAGGAAAAGAAATTGAAAAAAAAAATTTTTTTTGTAAAAATCTAGTCATTAACGAAAAATTTCTTTCCGAAAAAGAATTTCCGTGTTTTTTGACATTATTTATTTAAAATAAATTCCAATTTTTTGAAATCAAAAATCGGCGTCCCTCAAAGGCAAAATAAAACATCTATAAATTTGAGGAAAAAATTTCAAAGCGATTTATGTTGATGAATAAATACGGACAGAGCAATCGTGTTCACCACATCTCAAACGAGTTCAAAGTTTTAAGAATATCGGTTTCGTTATTATTTATTGCTGTGTACTGTTGCACAAAATCATCTGTCGTGTCAAAAAATTCCTTTAAACCACGTATTCTTGACACCTTAACATTATTTAAAACGCAAGAAATAAAATCGATTTTTCAAAACCGAAAAAGTGATGTCCTCCCTTATTTGATTATAACAAGTTATTTAATTTATCAAAGTTTATATTTAATTTAATTTATTTGTGTTATAAGAATGACCAATGGTGAGAATAATATCGACAACAATGAACCCAAACACAAGATGAAGCATAGGTTAACATCTTAATGCTCTTCATAAGAGATAATGAAATTAAATTGATTTCGCCTTTACAGTCTTTCATCGATTTTTCTGCCTAGTATTAATATATTAAAAACCGATGCCATTTAATCAACTTGAAATTGTGATAATTAAAATTTGTTTTTCAACAATAAAACCTCTTCTGTACAGTGATAGTAAGAAAATATTGGTAAGTATTCTTCCAGGAACCACAATATGAAGGTAAGTATTATAGAGCATACAATTGTTGGTCAGTTTATTCGCTTAGAAGTGCGATAGAGAGTAATCATCTCGCCGACGTGTTTATGCCTTTCCCGTCACAAATATCACAAGAGGAAGATGATGCAATTCAAGAATTTAT
>JANTOP010030659.1:0-11758 GCA_027564815.1 Symmerus nobilis | reverse complement strand
ATAAATTGTTAACTAACAGCTATAGCGTTACGATTGAACCAAATCCTATACTATTCAATTGTAGCCAAGGGTTTACTTGAAATGTTGGTGTGCCACAGCTTTCTCAAATATTAAAGGAAAAAAATACAAAAATCTTGAGACCAAATGTGTGACAACGATTTTTGATTATTAATTATTTTTGATTTCATCTAATACTAAATGAAATTACTATTAAACTTCAGTAAAAGTAGTACAAATGTTTTATTTTGGATAACAGTTTTATCGATTCGAAAAAAATATTTGGAAAAAATTTTCAATTTTTCAGGTTTGTTATTTTAAAACCCTATCTTCCTTTATAAACCGTAACAACTTTTTTCAATATTCGTAAAATTCATTTCGTGTAGATTGTAAAATGACTTTCAAATTTCAAAATTGACGTAAGAATAAAGAAAAAGCATAAGATCGAAAATTTATCTACACAAAATGTGCCGACTATTGAAAATGGCCGCGGTGGTAGCAGAAGATGGCCATTTAAAAAAAATTTTTTAGGCCAAAATGTTCAGAAGATCCTATTGGTTCATAAAAATGCTGTTACGTTCAAATATGAGAAAATGTCTAATTTGATACACCCTATTACTTATATTTACAATTTAAAATCAATCGATCGATATTTTCTATAAAGTAATTGAAAAAGACTTCAGCGACTTCGTACCAGTTAAGAAGGTTCGCAACCTTACTCATCCACCATCGTACAATATCAAACTCATTAACCCATATAGACCCAAGTCAAACCGTTAATTAATTCAATGAAAGGTATGGGTCCTGATTCAATTTCGTATTGCATATTGAAGAAATGTGCTAACTGCTTATCCGGTCCTTTAACTTTTTTATTCAATATGTCACTTAGCTCTGGAATATTTCCATCCATCTGGAAGGTGTCTTTTACACCTATCCACATATCAAGTGAAAGATCTAATATCACCAATTACAGAGGCATTGCCTTGTGACCTTCGCTGGGCAAATTATTGGAATCACTTGTGAATTCTAAATTCCACAAAGTTATTTCAACCGATCAACATGGATTCTATAAGGGTAGATCAACTTTTGCAAGTTTAATTGAATTCTCTACTTTACCTATCGATACTCTCGAAACCGGTAAGTAATTAGATGAATTTTAGTATCAAAAGCATCTACATGGATTTTAGTAAAGCTTTCGACTCTGTATCATTCAGTATTCTGCATACTAAACTGGAATCATATGGGTTTCATTCGACTTTCTTTAAGGGCAGAGGTCCATTTTTGATGGCATTTTTTATGAGTTTTCATGAATTTTTCGTGCCGAAACAGTAAGACCTATTGAAAAGTTCTACTGTGTATCATTTTCATTGATAGTTTCTATGTTTTTAAAAAAATTTTATAAAACATTTCGTTGCATCGTACTCGCTTGGCGTGCTAGACCGTAGGAGGCTATATTTAACTGTTGGCCACGATTCAGTCCGTTTGACTGATCTGAAAAAAATAAACAAGATATATTTGGGTATGTCAGGTGAAACTTTATAACCATAAAAACGAATTCTTTTTTTTATTTGTCGAGTTTTTCAGTCTTCTTCAAATTCTACAGGTCGTAATTTTTTATGTATCCTATTTTCCTTAATTTATGTTATAAGTTAATGTATTCTGAACATCCTCGCGAAAATTTTAGGTGAATCGATTCAGTGGTTCTTGAGATATCGTGGCCACCGGTTAAGATACAGCCTCCTTCGGCATGGCACGTCAAGCGAGTACGACGCAACGAAACGTCTTACAAAATGTTGTAAAAACATAAAACCTATCAATAAAAATGATATGGAAAAGAACTTCTCAATAGGTCTCACTGTTTCCCCACGAAAAATTCATGAAATCTCATTAAAAAATGCCACAAAAAAATGGACCTTTGCCCTTAACTGGGCTAAATTTAACTAACTAAAGAGCTACTTTATTGACCGCACACATATGGTTAAAAAAAGGGAATAGTTTCTAGGCCGCTTACCTTTAATTCTGATGTACCGCAGTGTAGTTCTCTTGCACCGCTCTTTACCGCTGTCTTCTCTATGCCAATGACATTCAAATTTTTCGTTCAGTCGCTTCTCCTAGCGAACTTGAGAAAATTCAATCCGACCTAGATATTCTTGTCGATTGGTGGCAAATGTAAATGCATGAATTTACATCGGATCCGTGATCCTATTCATTATAATTATAAAATAGTCGGATCTGAATTAGGTCGTTCCGAATTTCTCGCCCTCTTAGGTTTATCAACCGCTCCGCTTTCGAACTTGACGACCCATATACGCTTAAGAGTCTCTATTCTATTCTGCATATATGCGATCACTTATCGAATACGGTTCCATTCTCTGGGGTCCTTATTTCAAAATATGGCTAATATGCCTGATCCCTATTTACGACAGAGAAGTTAGGTCATTTAATTGGTAAATGCTACGAAAATATGGGGTTTCGCCACTAATCGAGACTATTCTTTAACAGCCGAAGTTAAGTATTAAATAGGTATATTAAATGTATACGGGAATGCATTGTACATTCTTTGGGAATTTACTTATTCAATTTTAGGACTCAAGGAATTAGGAGCTTGGTTCTTAGAATTTCTAGTAGTTTTTGCAAATTTATATATACTGAAATCAAATATTTACATAAGGAATACTCTGATAAACGTATAGTCCACCTTTTACCGAAAATCGATAACTTATTCATTAGTTGCAAATTCATTAGGCAATTATGGTGGATAATTTAGGTTTAGAAATATAGCAAAATCGTCATGCAATCTTCCACACACATTTCCCCAATTTACTATCTTAAAAATTTCTTGAATACATTGGAATAATATGCATACAATAATTTAACGTCATTGAAATTTAAAATCGTGTGAAAAGAGCTTAAAGAAGCTTCCAAAAGTTCCATTCAAATATTATTTTATCCATTAACAATTCGATTTTATCTTCAAATTAACGAACTTAAATGAAATCGGGAACTATCGTTAAAAGGTATGTGCAAAATTCAAATCTCTACGAAAGTTTTAATGAAATGAATTGAAAGCAAATTATCATGAGTATATGTATTCATACTCGTTGTTTGCTTTTTCTTGATAAGTTCATCCATCGGCCTGAAATTTTAAATAAATATATGCTTTCAATAAGATTTTGAGATTTTTTTAGCATTTATTTTTTGGCAAAATTTGAAATTTCGTGAAAAGACCGATATCCGGATAGAAAATAGATTTTATAACGTAAAAAATTAAGTTCGAAACTTACTGCTTTCTTTGCGCTTATAATGGATTGAGGAAGCTTTTAGCGAAAAACTAATATTTTTTCTAAATTTAATGAATCGATTAAAAATTAGACTTTAAATTAATATATAAAATGACATTTTAATTTTAAGCTTTGAATGAGCTTTCAAGATTTTTAAATGCTATTTTTTTTGAAAAAGGTTGAAATTTTATTAAAAGATCGTTATCCGAATAGAAAATATACTTTTAAATTTTAAAAATAAATTTAAAACTTAGAGCTTTCATTACGCTTTTAATTGTTCGGATAAGCTTTCCGTGAAAATGTTATATTTCATTTAAATTTAATGAATGGGATAAAAATTCAATTCCCTATTATGTAAAATGACATTTTAATTTAAAGCTTTCAATAAGCTTTCGGGGTTTTTGAAAATTTTTGGGAAAGTTTGAAATTTCGTTAAATGATCTTTATCTAGATAGAAAATAGATTTTGGAACGTAAAAATTATTTTCGGAAAATAAAGCTTTCTGAGAGCTTTTAAGTTTTGCAGGGCTTCTGTACGAAATGTTTAGTTTTGATATTTTCGTTTTTTTCCCTAATCCGGATCAAATGCCGCGATGTCTGATATTCAAATTTCCTTTAATTTCAATGGAATTTTAATCATCAAAAAAAGAACATCTAGTTTCTAGTAATAAAATTATCTCTCAAATTTCTGAATGCACCAATCAACCAAAAGCTTACACCACTATCTTATCAATCAAATTGAATAGCTTAATAAATATGTATAAGTAAGTATATAGGTAATGTACTCAATCGATACTTCTGTATACTTCTTATTCATCTTTGAGTATATACAGAGCGTGGGTGCTTTGATATGCGAGAAATGAAATAAATAATTTCGTGTATATTTGAAACAGAAAAATATTGTAATTATCTCTATAAATATAAATATGTAATCCAAACTATTTATATTCTTTTAGTAGTTTCTCCACCTCCACGTTAGTTAATGACTTGTAGAACACTTAAACTAGGCAATAATTTTCAACTAAATAAGTAGATTAAACATTTAATAAAACAGACATTTAATATCTTTTATGCTTATTGGACAGGTTGATGGACATGATTCTGGAACTGAATCAGATGGTGACTTAGAGAAGGATGATGAACATATGGAATTTTGTGAGCATAATTTTTTAATCAATTAATTTGTAATATATATCAAACCTACGTCAATAAACTGTTATTTTTATCAAACCATTCGTGTATTCTACAAATCTTTCGTATCTTTTTTAAACCAACATATTTATAGATAAAAAAATTTGTAAAATTAATAAAATATTTGTAAAATACATGTAGAATGGTATCCTAGATTTATCTCATATAGGAGCATGTATCGATTAGGACATGCGTCAAAAAGATATAATAAATATCCCTTTTTTCAAGTTCTCTTATTTAACACGGTTATCTCATACGTGAACATACAAATTGGCTATATACATATATACTCGTTTTACGCAAATTTGAGGTAATAAAAATAAATGTGTAAAACGAAAATTCGTTGGCAGCCACTTACAAATTGTTCGCTATATACTTGTTTAGTGTTATACTTAAAATTTAGTATTTTTTGGCATCCCCGAAATACATCGATTGTATGTATTGACTACAACGCATCGTGAATAATGCGAATATGTACGCACATGGTTACATTTATCGTTACGAAATCCTTTGTAAAAAAAGGCATGTATAGTAAAATAGCAACACTTGCGCAATACTACCATTCATTCATTGTTTTATTTTGTAGTAGGATTTTCTTTTTACTGCTTACAAATTTGGAAAATGTGTGCTGAATAGGGTAAAGGAAATAGAGAAATTAGCAGATTGATTTATTTTGTTCCGGTTCCTGGTATTGTCCTTCTTTGTTCCTAACCGGTGCAGGTTATTAGTTATTACTAACATAAAATTTTTAAGTAGCCTGTACCAGACAAGATACGACATCACCATCGGACACCGTATACTCATCTGAATCACCAGGATTCCTAGAAGTGATACATGTAAATAAATGTCCAATGTACGATCAACACAGTTCCGAAGAGGAACTGGAAGTAATAAATGGACCATCGAACGAATCTGAACCATACCAGACACCAAAACGATCTAATTCGACTGTACAAAATGAAAATCGTAAACGATCCTTAGCTCAAAGTTCCGATGATGAAGTAAGATTATCAATTTATTTTAATATTTAATTTAAAAGTTAATAAATTTATTAATAAAAATTCTAGGCAAGAAATCAAATCGATTATGTTTCAGCACCGGTCAACTTTCGAACATCGCCACCATTGGAAGCGTTGAAACCACACCGTAGCGATCAGCGTCCAACAACACCATTAATATTAACTGAAACTAGTCGTAGAATTGAAAGTATTAGAATTTCATGTGATAGCCCAATACAAATGGACGTACGATCAATTAGTCCACCGGCAAAATTATTTCATTGTGAGGTGTCGCCGAGACGACGACCACCCCGTCATATACTACAAAAATTTCAACGGCCCCATAGGCCATGTTTAGATTTTGATAAAATGCAACAAGTGAGATGTTAAATTAAACAATTATATTCGTTGATTTTGCTATCTTTCTAACTATTTATTTATGTTTTTAGTTAAAAGCCCGGCCAGCTTCGGTTACGGCTTGGAGACATCACAATGAGCATACCGGAGAATTATCAATATTCTGTTGGTGATGAATGGTTTTCATAATAGAACTATCTTTTTACAGTTTCAAATGGATCGTCATGAACGATAAAACGCTAATTACAAAAAAAAATTAATAATAATTAATATTAATTAGGAAGAATGATTTAAAATATTATTTTTGTTATTTTTAAAAAAATTATTATCTTTACTGTGTTATAGGAAAAATAGAATGTTTATTATAAAAATAATGGCAAAAGAAATATAATTAATAGCAAGCTAATTTAATATAATTAAGAAAAATTAATATTAAATTAATTCATTTCAATTTAATTTTTGGAAATTGCAAATATAATGAAATATTGACTGCCATGTCTGTTTATCAATTTGATTAAATTTAATTTCCGAACGAAATTACTTCCCCCAAATTTAAAAAATGAAAATAAAATTTTAAAAATTTAGATATTAGCTTTGAAACATTTTTATTAAAAACAAATCAAAATAATTATGGATATGTCTCGCACAAAATAATAAAATTAAATTTTCTTAAATTAAATCTGTAATGGTTAATTTATTAGAAATATGAAATTAAGAAAAAAATATAATTAATTAATTAATCCAAAATAAAAAATAATTGGTGATATTTGTATTTCACCACTTTCTCAATGAAAATTTTATGTCTAAAAGTGAAATTTATATTATGCTATGGTTGGTAACAATTAATTTTTTTGTTGCTAATTTGCAAGAATTTGTATGCAGTAAGCCCCTATAAAGGGAATAGATATTTTATTTAATGAAATTTGTAAGGAAAAAATAATTTCCTATCACGAACAATTCGTCCGAAATCGATGGGATCAATTGCATGTCATTTAAAAAATTTCCCGTCGCAATTTCGAAATTTGTCCCAAAAAATTGTCCTGAAAAAAATGTTTATTTCAAAAATTAATTTTGCTGAAAAACAAATATTTCTTATTTTTTATTATAAATTATTACTTTACTTTCATTTTTTTATTATATTTCAAGGGAATATATTAAAATTAATAACCTACTTAACCTCCAGAACAAATTTCGAATTGAAATTTCATTGAAATTGTTTCGAATCTCTTTGCGGCAGCGGCGTGCAGTCACCATCTCCATAAGGTGTGGATTCAATAAAATTCATCGATTTTTGATCGAAATTTTTTCTAAAGAAAATTATGTTTTCCACACATTTTCTAATCTAACGATCGGAAATTATCTCTAAGCTATTTGCGATGAGATTTTATCTAGAACATTTTTTCAAAAAATCACCTTTTCTTACCAAAAAATAAAATATATCTGACTCTCTTGTGAAAAACTACAATTTCCGGGAAATTTTCTTTGGAAACTGGGAAATCTGGTTACGTAAAAATAAATCTAAGGCACGTATAAAGAAATTGTAGAATAAACTTTTCTATAAAATTTATCCCCTGGCTTTAGTTGGGTTGATACAAAATGCCTATGAAAAATTGACACTTTTTTCGAAAATGGTCATAATTTCCCGGAAAATTTAAAACTTGCAAATTTGAAAATGTATCCAAATATGGGATGATCAGATTGATCTGTTAAAACTTCTACCCTTTGGACGAAAATTTCTGAAAACACAATTCGTTTCTTATTTATTTGGCAACAAATCCTTGTCATTAGTTTTTCCAAGTTTCGAAGAAAATTTTTGGAAAATTCTATATTTTTTCAAAATGGTCCCGAAATTAATGACTTTATTTAAAGTTATTTTTAAAATATGAAGCCTTTAAGGATTTTATATCATTACTTCTACTAAATCATCCTTTAAATGAGCTGCAAGTGAGATTTTAAAATTTTACATTTCCCGGAAAAGTATAACCAATTTTCCGGCAAAGTGGTCTCTTAAATACCGACGTCCAACTTCAACCCCCACCAAAATTGGGGCGCCGATTGTTTTTAATTTTGATAATTCAATTTTTTTTATCTGATGATTAGAAAATATTACTGCGTCATTAGATTTTCCTAGTCCGGAAGAAAATCCGTGGAAAATTAAGTCCATAATGTAAAGAAAATTACAAGGAAAATCCAATCTTTTTATTTGATTAATTAAGTCTGAAGTTCAATTAGAAAAGCTTAAAGAAAGCTTTTACTTTCAGATAATTTTTCTATTCAAATAATTTTACTGTAACGAAATTTGAAATTTACGGAAAAAAGCTTTATTGATGGCCACATAGCTCGATGAAAGCTTTTAATTAAAACTTAACTTTATTAATTTCGACAACCATTTTTTACACAATTAATTAAATAGAAATAAAATCCGAAATTCGCCCTTAAAAGCTTTTGATGAATTTGAAAATTAGAAGAAAGCTTTAATTTTCGAATTTAAATGTCAAATGATTTTGCTAAAATCGAATTTAAAATTTTATCAAAAAAGATCAATTAAAATCTAATTTTATACGTTTTGAAACCTATCTTTTTGCCAACTAAACGAAATTTCATATTTTCTCAAAAAATCTTATTTAGAATCGCCAAAGTTTAATGTAAGCTTTCAATACTAATTTTATATTGTGTGCTTGTAATTTACTTTTCATTCTATTGTTCAAAGTTTAATAATTGTTTCAAATTTTCCCTTAAAAGCTTTCCAATAACGAAAAAGCTCCGAAAAAGCATTAACTTTCGAGTGAAATTTTATACCTATTTTCAAGCCAAATAATTGAACTGCTACGAAATTTTACATTTTCACCGAAAAGCTTCAATAAAAATTCACTTAGAGCTTTAGCTTCATTTCATTTATTTGGAATTTATATTTCATCGGATTACTGACATTTAATTCAAAACTGAGATTTTCATTAAAAACCTAGGCCTATGCAATGCAAATTATTCTGCAAATGTGTATCGATATAAAAGTACGGCAAACTCGACAAAAATTTGGTAAAAAGTCTCAAAGACGGGAAATGTAATCGAGGAAATCGAGGCGTGCTCTGAACCTTCTACACATTAGACTGCACGCCACTGCTTTTCGGTGGTTAATTTGACAATTTTATAAAGAAAATATTAACATATTTTAATGACAAATTTCTTATGGGCAATTTTAAATTTAAGAAAAATAATTTTAAGACATTTTTTATTTTGGAAAAAATTTGGGATTTTTTGAAAAAAAAATTTTAATTTCGTTGGCGAATTTTTTACAGGAGATATTTCCTTGATGGAAATTTCCCAAAAAAATTTAATATATTGAGATAGAGGAAACTATGAAGATTAACATGAAGGGCTTACTGTACTTTAAGTATACTCTGATTTAATTCTAATTTTATGTGATAAAAGACAAACGAAATGTAAATGTGAATATAGACGACTCGAAAGGAGTCTTACATTATTTAATAAATTAAAGAAAATCGCACAAATCTTTCACCAATAATAACGAAATGAAATGATCGAAACGCTGGGAGAGAAAATTAATATTATGATCAGAATTTCCAGGGAAATTGTGTCCGCTGGAAAGGAGAAAATTGAATGCATTTTCTTATGTCTTTATTTTTTTGTGATTAAAGTAATAATTTTTAAAAAATAATAAGAAGTTACTTATCCGTTATTTTACATTAATCTGCATTTATACAAAATAAAATCAATGGTCTATATAATTATATACATAAACTTAATTCTAAATATATTAAATGAGTAGAAATGTTTTTAAAATATTGTATATATATATATTAAATACTTATTATATGGAAATTAGAATATTGTAATCCCCCCAATTAATGATGAACATATAAAAAATTAATATTAGATAATTTAATTATGTAATTAATAAATGAAACCAATTTAAAATAATAAAATAAACATAAAACCTTTCAGATATAAAAATATATATATATAATACATATATATATTTAATAACGAATCACAAATCAATTTTTACTACAAAACCGTTACACAAGGAAATATTTGATAAATTGACCCGATATTGAAAGTCGGGCAACCATTTTAGGGATTACTAAGAAACAAACTTTTCAATCTTGAATGAGGAGGAGCTGGTTTTTGAATTAATTAATAATTAAGAAATGATAACAAAAAAAAAAAAATCAGGAAAATTATACAGGATCAGGCATTAATAATCAATTTTTTTTGTATGATCCTGTGTAATTTTTAATTTTGATGTTTCATTGAAAATTGATAAAATGAAGCGTGTTTTTTTTTGGAAATTAAATGTTTAAAAAATAAAAATTGACATAATGAAATGAAAAAATGGATAAAAATTTTGTAAAAAATAAAAAATAAATAAATTAAAACTATAAATGATCTTAAACTAATCAAATGTTCTTATCTGTAGGATAAATCCATGGGTGAAGTCTTGAGCTTTCTATACCGAAATATATTGTCTTAGGAATTTTAAACGTATTTTACTGGTTTGAATATTTGATAAGAATCGCCCTCTATAAAATATTGAATTTTCTTAATATTAATGTGGTTTTCTAAGCTATGTTCTAATACTTGTTTAAGAGGAGTAGCCGGTTGTATGAACATAAATATTTAAGGGGCTGTTGACGTGTATCACGTTAGGGTTCAAGTGTTAGGGTGTTCAGTGTTGAACGACCGTGCTTTTAAAATATTAAAAATTCCCCATTTAATATTTAATATTTCGTGAATTACAAAATATAATTTTATCCTTATAAATATAAAAGAATCCTGCCCTTTGCCGAAATAATTCGAAATTTTCTAACACAATAATTTATAGAAATAAATTTACTTGTAATTATAAATTTCCTGCATTAATAATTAAAAAAAAATGCCAAAATTTATTCAATAATAGGAAAATAAATATTGATATTTAATACATTTTTAATTAAATTATTATAATAAAATTTATTCAGATCGAAAATGAAAGTACGCGTTTGTATGAAAGTGTTCATACTGGATCAGTGAGGAGAGCGTCGACAAGTGATAAAAGCGATGATAAGAGCGACGAGAAATACAAGCGCATATTTCTTTGCTGTTATAGCATGTTTTTATGGTTTTTATTCTTCATTCTCTTTGTGCGTCTACGTTTTAATCCAAAGAGAAAAAAAAATAAAAACATAGGCGATGCAAGCAAAGAAATACACACTTGTATTTTTCGTCGCTATTATCGTCGCTTTTATTGTTTATCATTTTTATCGACGCTCTTATCGTTTATCGACGCTCTTATCGTTTATCGTTTATCGCAGCTTCAACTTGTACACGCCCTAATACAGAGAAGGCGCAGTGCACACCTGCGGTGAGATTTTGCAATCGACTTAGCAAAATTTCAACCAATTGTAATCAATTTTTATTTTCACGGTTATGCATTGCCGGAAGATAAATTGGACCACTTTTCTTGGTTAAATTTGCTTGAAATTTGCCCCATTTTCCCAATTTTACCCTCACTTTGCTTAATGCCCCCATCTTATGGTTTAACGACTTTTCTTGACATTTAAATAAATTTTTCCAACTTTTATAATTTTTTTCACAACTTTACGTTACGTTTCGGATTTTCAGAATTTTTTTCTCGATATTTTTCTTATATTTATATGAAATTACTTGTGTCTATTATTCGCCCCCCCCCCTCCCCCCCAGAGTTTCGTGGAAAGCCGCCACTGACATGTTGAAAATGTCGAAAATGTTGTCAAAAAGTGGTCAGAAATCGAGGAAAAATTGATAGAAATAAGAGAAAATTCCCAATTATTATGGGAGAAATGGGATAAGTCGAATAAAATAAGAAACGTTCAGAAATAGTCGGGAAAAATCAGGAAACACAAAAATTCCTACGATTTCCCCGAAAACTTGTGATCCAATTCAGAGGCGCCAATGG